>OX336891.1:2065551-2145551 GCA_946959425.1 Argyrosomus regius | reverse complement strand
TTGGCTTAATTTGTTAACCGCTGTGCAACCTCAAACGTCAAACACACAACTGATCCGGCACAAATTCAACCAAATCTGGCTTAACACATACAGTATCTGCCCAGTTTATGGCACAAAACATGTAGTCACACACTACGTGCATGAATGTGACTATGTACGTTCCAGCGATCTCATTTTGTTGTATTTTGAGCGTCTGTTTTTAAATTTATTTCAGAGATTCCTCTACATTCCACTAAAGGGAGGTTGCGTACACGTTACACAATTTTGAGTCTGAGTGATGCTTGTAAATGATGAAGCAACTCTCTTACTTCCTGTTTGGAAAAGGAGTTCATGCATTCTTACTGTAAAACAAATGAGTCATTGGCATAATCAGTCAAGTTTTAGTGTCTTGCTTCACAACTATCCCACAATGCACTCACTTTACCTTCTACAGTCGCATGTTAAACACATAAAAACGACATGTTGTGAGCATTTAAACGAGAGTCAGACAGATTAGCATTAGCACATACTGCACGCACCGCAAGTCGTGACAAAAGGATGACTGACTTCTTGTTGCACAACACTGTGTCACCCTCCACGCATACCAATGCTGCTTGTTGTGCATGCTTTGACAATATCTGAGGTGGCTTAATAGGTATTATCATGATAAATCTGGAAATGAGTCTCTCCGTTCTTATTCTTTACCTGTTAAACCACACCCAGTTTCACTCGAATGTGGTCGAACATGTTATCCACCAAACACAGGTCAGGCTTCTTTTTTCTTTAGGTTTACTTCAGAGGGATTTCAGATATTTTATGACGTATGATTGGTCCAGGTCAGATTTAGCTTAGCTTTGCACACAACACTGAAGCAGGAGAAACGGTTGTACACCCGCTGAAGAACATTCACACCCACACATCTCGAGTTATGTTGCTAAATGATGAATACAGTTTACAGTTTACTGTGCCACAGTAACCTGAAAATGTACTTTGTTTACATCAAGGACTATAGCTGTACTGGGCAGGTGTTGGAGATTATTAATCTGGCACAATGTTACGAGATCTTATAGAGACATTTAGGTGTAAAACTTTAACTTTTTTAGAAGTACAGTTGTCTTAAAAGTGATCTTTTCCTTCCTTTAAGCATACCAGTAAAGATCTGAAATATGAGCTGATTTCTGCAGTGTGCCAGAACAAGAGCTCAGGTCAACACCATGGCGGCAGGTAGAGCAGGGTGACTTTGTAACTGTCCAGGGACTTACAGATGAAAAATAGCCTTATGACTAACCCTGGTACATTTATAGCAATGTGTATGAATGTTCGCTGTGCCACCAACCTGAGAAATAAAAAATAACAAAAATCATAAATACCACTTTTGAGGATCTTGATGGCGACTTTAATCATGTTCTTCCAGCATCCCCGGTAGACATCAGCGAAGTAGCCGCTGCCCAGCTGCTCCTCCAGGGAGAACTCCTCTTTCGGGAGCTCCCACTCGTCCACCGTGAAATGATTCAAATCTGGAGTGGTGGGCTTTTTCTGAAACACACATACAGACACTTGTAGGTCAGATTCATGCATATGACACTAATCTGACTATTATTTTCTCTACTGGTTGATTGTTTTGTCAGTAAATGACAGAAAATAGTGAAAATTGCCATTTGTGTTAAGTCTAAGGAACCTTAACGGTTAATCAATTAACTTTAAATCAACTAATTGTGTCAGCTCTAGCTGAAATAATACAGAAATAAAAGATCTTGTAACAGCAATAAAAGAGAAGGTTTAGTTTTTCAAGTCTTAAAACAATTCGTCAGAATCACTAGGGTTACAAAGGGGTGGAAACTTTCCATGGGAAGTTAAACTCAGGAATTTTGGGAATATTCCAAATTGGAAACTCACATGGAAATTAACGTGAATTAACTGGAAATTGGGGGTAATTTAAATACCAATATTATATAACAATATTATGTAGTCCACAAGCTCAAATGTCTGTCTTCAATAGTCTCTGTGTGCTCTGGGCTCTAAAGTGTGGTCCAGGTACAGAAATCACCTGTGCAGGTAGGGGGCGTGGCCTCAATAGCCCTGCAGTAAGCAGTGTGCTATGTGCATGTGATTGAGGAACAGCAGATATTCAAGTGTACTTGCATGAAATCTGGTTGTTTTAGTCAAGATTATGCTAAAATATATTTTCCCCAACTATAAATTCCTGTTAATTCCCATGGAAAGTTTCCAACTTTGAAAATTCCTGGAATTTTGCAACCCTATTCACCACTTCCATTAGAAGCTTGTTAGAAAATGATCTTTTTTAATGGACAGTATGAGCAGGAGGAATGAACATTGTGTATTTATGTTATCGGATTTAAGGTTATTTTCTTTAGTTTTTCTTTAACTTTAGTATCAGTGACATATCTGTACCACGACCGTAATTATAAGTCAGCTCAGCTGTGGTAGGTTGGTACTTTTTGGCACTGGGTTGTTTTAAGAACCAATTTTGACGCGTTACAAACAGAGCAATGGAAAACAAAACTGCAAAAACCACAATGCAACAATGAAGCGGGCAGACTTATTGTATGTGGAAGAGGAAAGTTCTTGTCCGTTTTTAGAAGTGAAACGTTGCTTGCCCTTCAGAGTTCCTCCTCTAAGTCACTTTGCCTAAAAGCGTCAGTTAAATGACTAAATGTAATTGCTATCTATGATTACTATTGTTTTTGATCATCACAAAGGAGTCATGTTGTTCACTGTCACAAGCCTGAACACAACAACAGAGGTTGCTCTCCTCTGTGGTTTCTGCACTTATCAGTTCTTTAAACATGTCTGGGTTACCATACATTTGGACATTAAAGAGTGTGGCATTGTAGTTTAGGTCTATTGACTTCCTGCCAGATATGTCACTTCCCCAGCTGTGCTGTGTAATTTCCTAAAATAAATTTTGTGTTCCGGCTGCGTTAAAAGAAATCACATATACGCGAACACGAGAAAGCATGTTAACTTACAAAGCTCTAGCTACAGCTCTACTTGAGAAATTTTGTGTCTAAATGTCCACACTTCTTGTTTTCACATGACCAGAAAGAAGAGGAACAAACGACTGAGTCAGCCAACTGTCTGTCTTACCCTCTTGCAGGGGTTTCCCAGTTTGTGTGCAGTGTTCAGGCTGTTGGCACAGTAGAACTCCACCAGGTCGATCAGAGACCTGAAGTAGCGGTTTGGTTCCACGTAAAAACCATTCTCGTTTCCTTGGAGGACCTTAAAGTGCTTCACTCCATTGTTTGACCTTACTGCAGAAAGATTCACACAAACGGACAAAGTCAGAAACGAGCAGTGTTGACAGGTTGAAATGTTAAGTTCCTGACATCATTGGCATTAGATTTTTTAATATTTAAGACATTGTAGATTGTGATGTTGCTAAAACGGCCTCAAGATTCCAAAGAAAGATGAAATATCGAGAGACTTTCCAACAGAAATATTTTGAAACTTGAAACTTTAGTTTATTACAACTTGGATCTTATTTTTTGTAGGCTTTACCAACATTTTAACTTTTATTTATTGTTATAGAGTGCTACAAGGTTGACATATTTTTGTAGAAGTTCGTCCTGATTCCCTTGACAAAAATGTCAATGGGATTTTTGCATTGGATTTTGTATTATTGTAGAAAATGAGCTTTGTGATAGTTCATTACATTTGCACATTTTGTTCAGCATGACAGTCTTCATTAATGAACACCACTTTTATGATTTTTAATGAATGCACTTGGCAGAAGTAACTGCTACAAAGGAACTACGCCGGGGTTGCATGACTTCAATGTCAGATCTTATTTCAGACATCTAAACAAAAACAACTCAACTCCGAGACGAGGGAGCGGGGAAGTGCAGCTCATGCCAACTCGTTTCAGGACTCATTCCTGTAAACGCAGTCCTGCAATAAATCCTTCATTAAGTTTAGAAGTCAAAACAATTTAATATCACCACAAACTTCAACCTTGCGTGAAGTTGAATCAACACGTCTCTGACAGCATCTCAAAACATCTCAAAGACCCCTGAATGGTTCCTGAATGTTGTAGGTCATGTTGAATGGTGCAGATTAGCATGCTGCACGAAATGATGGAAAACATAAATACTGACATTTTCTGTGGTTACGCTTGTGCTGCTGCTCTTTGAAAGGGCATCAGTTAAATGCCTTGTGACTGTAACACTGACAGGAATGAGCTGTAGAGATGCTGGTGGTTGGATTTTTATCATCGCACAGAGCCGAGCTGGCTGTTTCCGTTTACAGTCTTTGTGCTAAGCTAAGCTTCTCCTGGGTGTAGCTTCATATTTTATCTTCACAGATATGAAAGAGGTATTGATCTTCTCGTGTAACCTTGTGCCAGGAAAAAGGAATAAGCAAATCTACCGATCAATGTCTTTAATGAATGAGCAAGTTGTGCATTTTTTTGTTTTCAAGAACTGCTGAACTCAGAAATCTCTGGATCAGGTTGTAGTTTTTTTGCCAGCGTGGTAAAAACAGTGAAACCGACACGTGAAGTTTGAGCAATATTAACTTTAAGGGGAATGACCTTGACCTTATTAACACTGTCGATGCAGGAACGTGCATAACGGCCAACAACTGTAGTAGTTCAGGTTCAAAACTCGTGTGCAGGATGTAGCAAGAGAGATCATTGCGGAGTCTTGTGGCTACGTTGGCACGCCCTCGTTTATTGGCCTACCCGAGTTCTTGGCATCGTTCGTGGACTCCGAACAGTTTGAAATGTTTATTCTCATAATCAGAACGACCAAACCAGTCTTACTTGGTAATTTAAGTGCCGAACATAAGTTAACATACGTTGCCTTTTGGTTTCACACAGGACTTGAACTGCGGGCTCCTGTGTGAAAGGTCCTGTGTTCGTTTGACCTCTCCATCCACTCAACGTCCTCCATGTGCCGACTCTCACGTCGCCTAACTTCGATGGCTGTGTCCACGAATGTCACTAGAAGAGTACTTAAAGCATCGTAGTTGGGAGTGAGGGCAGTCTGTCTCTAAGGCTGATTGTTATCCTTTCATTTCACACTTTTCTTCCTCCATATATGACTCATAAATACTCAGATATACCCGACCCTCTTTTCTAACTGAAGTGAAACTCTCTTTTCTCACACCACACGCCTCTCGTTCTCTTATTTTGGGCTTCCCCCATCATCCCTTTCCTCCTTCTCGTCTTGCCTGAAAGAACGTATCCGATGTCATCTTTCTCGCTTTGCCGGATGAGGAAAGCTCCGTGGTCGTTTCCTGGTCCCAGCAGGTGACTTTGGGCCTCGAAGCGGTTCATTTTCCCAAAAAACCATCTGGATCAGGACAGAAAGGCGTAAAAATGAGAGTAATTATTTAGGAAGCAGTTGCTCGGCTTCAAAGTTTAACTCTGTGATAATCACAATCATGATCTGAGACATTAAACATCAGAAGTCTTCGTAGCACGTGTGTGCAGTATATAAAACGTTGAAAACATTGTCTGCTGTTTCTGAAAAGGCGTGAACACCCGGAGCTCTTTTGCCTCGTCTCTATAAATTAGCAGCTTTCCAGCAGCTGTTGACATGGTGGGAAAACCACATGTTACACACTTCCCATTCTATTGAAGCAGTAAATAGACAGAGGAGAAGACAAAACAAGAAGTAGTGACTGTCATAATGTTTGGTGTCCCAGTTTGCATCACCGCCCAGACACACACACACACACACACACACACACACACACACACACACACACACACACACACGGGTGGCTGACATTATGAAAGGTTATTGACAGTGTTTCTTAGAAGAGAGGCTCAGCTGGGAGGAGATATGTGATGACGAAAAGTGAGGAAATATGATATGAAGACATGAAGTTGGTGCAAAACGAAAGGCAGAGAAGTTTTTAATCCAAAGCTCCAAACACAGCTCCAAAATTTTAGACCTACGGTTGAAGTGATGATTGACATATTTAAGTTTTTTTAACACTCTTTTGGTCTCCTGAAGAAGATTAAGATTAATAAACAGCATCCATGTCTACTTTTAGCTTGAGTATAATTACTCTTTAAAGCGAGCAGTGTGTAGAATTTAGTGGCATCTAGCAGTGTAGCTGCTGAATGCAACCCCCTCGTCTTACCTTCTCCTTGCTAGCGTGAAGGAGAAACAATAGTGGTCGCAAAACTTGTGCAAAACGCTAAAAATCTGTGTTTAGTTTGTCCTTTCTGGGCTACTGTAGAAACATGTCTGTTCAAAATGGTGGACTCTACAGAGGAGGAACGACGGCAACTGTAGATATAAAACTCATTTAAACGTAACAAGAACAAATGATTCTTATTTTCAGGTGATTATAAAATGAAAACAGTGTTATGAATATTATATCACATTTTTTTGCCATATTCTGTAAATTGAGCTGCCTAAATGGTGGATAAGCGCCTGTTTCTGTTTCCTTGCCACTGTCACCAGGTGCTTGCTCATGGTGGGAACTGTCGAGTCTCTGTAAATAATATTATGAATACAAGTCCGACCAGTAGCAACATATTTCCAGTGTATACCACCTGCTTCAGTTTAGAGGAAGTGGAATGTAACAGTGGCGTTAATTTCCTCCTGTGTGACCTCCATAATGTTTAACACAGAGTTACGTTTACGCAGATAGATCTTCTATATAAGTCAGGTCACTCCATCAAGCTTTAAATCTTTACAGCACATATAGTTCCACTTTTTATAGTTAAAGACCTCGACTGTAAAACAGGTTGAGGCTGTAAATTAGTTGAGATTATTCTAGTTTTGTGCACAGGAGTGAATCTGGACCGTGTAGCTGCATCCACAGCTTCAATCTCACACCTGTCAGTCCTCTTAACCTGAATTAAACGCCCCTCTTTCAGGTTCAGACCAGCATTTCAAGTCAGATTTAGAGGTTTTACCTTCAGTAAAGTAATAAAATATAAAGTTGCACAGTGTTTTTGATCCTTGGGAGGCAGAAAATCACACCCAGGAGGCTCATGTGGCTGGAGTGTAATGTAACGTAATCCTCAGTCCAATCAGGTGCAGGTGCAGCAAACAGGTTTGCTTTGTGTTTTTTAAAACTGCTGCCTTAATTTGTCTTCACACCATCTTCCTGCTGACAATCATTTCTCCTGTTTTGATGTTCTAAAGAACTTTTTTCGGCACCTCAGTTCTTGTTTCAGGACTTTTAAGACTCAAACAAACTCCCTGAAGTTTAAAGAACAAGTATTTGAGGCACTCACGGTTGTATTTCTAAGGATTCAGCCCTGGCCAGGTAGTTGTTTGGCACGATCCCGGTGCTCAGGACGCATCCGTTCTTGTCGATCTTCCTCGCGGTCCACCAGTCCCCGTTGCGGCTGATGACGCTGAAGAGGTCCCCCTCCTGGAACGACAGCTCGTCCTCGTGCCGGGACTCGAACGCCCATATCGCCGTGTAGATGGAGCCGATCTCGGGCCCCCTCTCGTGCACAGACGACGCCGGGCTCAGACTCGGACTTGCAGTCGGTGTCCTCTCCTCCACACCGCCGGTACCCCCGCTGCCTACTTCATTACCGACATTTACTCCTCCACCTGCAGATTTCTTGTCGCCAAATATCCTCTGCCATAGCTGATCCAGACATGGACAGGTTTTGCGCAGACACTCACCCATAGATGACCATGAATACCCCCCACCCCCCTCTTTACAGCCGCCCCTGAACGCAGCCTGCCGCACCTGTTGGACAGGTAGAAGGATGGCGCGCCAGGAATCCTCGGTATGCCTCCACAGGGGGACCGTGACCTGCTCACAGCGGGACTGCTGCTCTCGATGAACTGACAGCAACTTCCTGATAGCAGGCAGTAATGAACCGCACAGAACCCCGCCTATCACCTCACACATGCGTCATAAATCTCAAACTCTGGTGACAGATCTGCTGGGCTGAGTACACTTTGGAGGTATTTGTACTTTAGGTAGTAATCCAGGCAAATATTTGTACTTTTTACTCCATTACATTTATTTTACAACTTAAGTTTCTTATTATTGTTTAAGTTTAATGATACAAAATACATTTAAAATATATATTTCTGTATTATTACAGGTGGAAAAGTGAAACATTGACAAGCCATCCGGCACTATATAAAGTCTTTAAATTACAGTTATTATACAGTCGCAGGCCTGCAGTGCATTGATCTGCATGATGAATACTTTAATTCACTTTTTTATATATAGTGCCAAATCATAACACAAGTTCTAGACGTACTCTTTATTATTTACAGAGACAGTTCCCACCGTGAGCATGAAGTATGTTTTGATTTGAATACTTTTAAAGAGTATTTATGCACTGGTATTACTACTTATAGTTAAAAAAATCCATTTTATCCACTGGGATAGATGTATGATGGATGGAGGTTACATTATTAAAGCCTGTAGAAATACAGGTATAGCAGGTACAGCAGGTATAGCTCTCGATCTACAGCGTCTATACTTATTATTTCTATATTTTCAGAAGGCTGTTGCTTGACAGTGTGTAAAAATACCATAACAAAAGATGAGAACTCTCTAAAACACAATCTGTGAAGTCAAAATACATAGAAATACAGTGATTATGCAGAGGAAATGCATAACTACACTCTAAATATTGTAGTTTTCCTGTTCGGGTTTGAACGGCAAAGTTCTCAAATCAAAACCGAACATCTTGAATCAAATTCAGGGTTCAGTCTTGAATCATGGGGTCAGACAGGTTCACCAATCCTGAACATTTCTCCCCAGTCAGAAAGTTCTATAACTAAAGTACCTTCTGTGTGTTAATGTTTAAATCACTCAGTTTAGACTGAATCCTCTGAGACAGACAGAAGCAATGAATTCACTCCAAGTCTGTCTGAAGCTGTATTGAAGTTTGGAGTGTTGAGTCATTTAATTGTCTTGTTTTGTCTCGATGAGAACAATGCAGCGAAACAACAACCACATTCTTGGAATACAAATCATACCAAGTTTAAAATGCATTCATTTACTCTTCATTTGTTTCAACTGTCACAATTTTGACTGCATCTGCTGCCAAACTATCCAACTTGTCTTTTGGGTTAACTGCATGATTTTTGTTTACAAGCCATGTTGTGTTTCTGGCACAATGTAGCAGAACTCCAGACCAAGTCATATGATTCAAACCAAAGAAAACAAAGTACACTACTGATCGACATGTTGGACAAACCAAATGTTTGTACTGTTTGTACTGACTTTACTTTAGAGGAGCTTCATGTTGGATTTTTCTATTTTTCATGACTGTTAAATTTCTAATATCATACTTAAAATGATTGTTTAAAGTTTGACAAACCAAAGGACAGATCAGGTGTTCTGTACTGTGCTGCAACACGATGCGTCACAGTCCAATGAACCTTGACTTTTTCCAATAGGGTTGAGATATTTTTGGATTTTGAGGTTGATTAACGCGTGTTCTTAGAGGAACAGAGGTACTCTTCAGTCCAAATGCAAAACCTTTTTAATGACGAACATAGTCGTAAGCATTTCTGCCCAAAAGCGTCACATTCATCAGGTAGTTTTCGTTAGAAATTTGGACAGAATACGAGGAAAATATAGTCATTTAACTTCTCTACCTCAAGTTCTAGTTTCATCCCCCATTCTTTTATTTGTAAGGAAATAAGTGGATTGTTTTGCATTCATATGAAAAAGACAGACATTTCAAAACAATACTTAAAATACTTTATTCTTTACACTACTGGTGTCTGTACCGTGATGGCACGCATCCTAAAACATGAAACTCGATCTCGTGATTTGGTGATTATGGCTAAATTTTCCTGAACTTGGCTTCGTCTGCTGTAAAAGTCATGCATAAAAGACAAAAGTTGCATTGTTCTCAAATTGCATTGCACTGCAACATCATTGTACAATTTAGTGGTGCAGAAATCCCTGCCCCCCCTCCTCCCCAAAAAGAGTCTTCTGGATATGGCTGATTCACCGTGCAGGTTCTTCTTCAGTAGTTCTTCACAGTCCATACTTTGAAGTGTAGTGTGAGGACATAGTCTGTAGTGTAAACATAGGCACTCTAGTTGTAACTGGCGTCACTGTGGGCCTCTAAAAGAGGGTTTAATAAGTTAACACATGGCTCCATGGCCCAAGCACTGCATCAACCCCCAAAACGTCATCACAGGAGGATAAAAACAAACACCACTCTATTCTAGAAGAAACTTGTATCCAGGTGTATTAAATTTGTAACATCTTGCCAAAACCTTCTCGAATTCCAGTAACAGAAGGTGGGCCGAATAAAATACTTTATGCTTGTGGGCTAACGGTGTAACTGGGTGGGGTGTTAAGAGATGGCGCAATATTCCAAAAATACCCATGGTGGGCTTCCTCGCTCAGTAGAGTCCTTCTCCAGACCTCCGCTGGCCAAGCTGGCTGACTTTCTGTTGCTTTCCCGCAAACATGAACGGGATAAATAATGTAATCCTGGAGCACTTCTCAGCTTTCCAAATGTTACTGGACTGCTGGGATCAAATTCTGATGAGTAGAGTCATTTCGGGGGGTTGTGACGCTCCTTTTCCAGTGGTTGTGAATGGGGGGGAAAAGTGCTTTTTGGGCTAGCAGTGCGATGTGATGATGATGATCCCGATAGTTGCAGAACCCTCTGTGGCCACTACGTTACAAATGTTTCATAGCCCAGCTCCTGACTGGGGCTTGGGACCTGGTGCAGTGACTTCCTGGAGACTCATTGACGCTGTGAGATTACCAGAAAACCATTGGAGACTAAGTTTGTGTACAAAACAAACCATAATGAACGAGGTTTACAGGTGTTGATAGGTGTGTTTTTTAACAGTGGACAGAGCCAGGCTAGTTGTTTACCTTCGTTTCCAGTCTTTATGGTAAGCTAGGCTAATTGTCTCCTGGCTCTAGCTCCATAGTTAATGTAGAAACATGAGTGTGGTCTCAAACTTTCTCAGCAAGAGAACAGAAAATCCTAAGATGGTGAATTATTTATGCCTTACTCACATGCCATATGTACAAAAAAGGAGTTATTGGTCGTAATCATTCAGATACCTGTGATCTATCGATATTATACAGCTGACGTTGATGGGAATTTGGTCATTATAAGATACTGTACTTCCAAAACTAAGGAGATGGACACATTTCATCCTTTGGGGAACACAATCAGATGAACCTTTTGAACATTATTTTCCTACAGACCAAAGCGTTGGACCGACAGAGTGATCCACATCAGCAGCAGGTCTCTAACGTGGCTAAAAAAAACCAGCAAGCTCTTAATTATTGCACATAACCTCGATATTTTTTAGCAATGGCTTTGCAGTCAATAGACAGGTTATTAGTTTAAGTCCTGACCTGTTGATTTGATAACATTTCAAAGTGTGCATACACAGACATGGCACATACAGAAGTAATAAAACATCGTTTAGAAAACACATACAAGGGTATAAAATTAAAAACAGTTGGTTCTGTGAGTGTGCTGAGGGTTTTTTTTTTTAGTGTATTTACACACCTCTCTCAGGCTATTTCTGTCCTTCATTTGTCCATTTTAGCCCAAGAAGTTACGGATTCCTCAATATCCGCTGTTTCTTCTTTGATTTGATGAGTGTCTTCTGAACATTTCACTTCAGTTTGTGTTTTTAAAGTACGTATACCCTGTTGTGGAAGTGCGTTAAGAGGGAGGAGAACATTCCCTGTCATTTCTCATCCCCCTTTCCTTCCTTCCTTCCTTCATATTTGCACCCTCTCTTCTTCCTCCATGCTTTTCAAACCTCTATAGTCTTGAAGTATATCCTGGCGTATATTGAATCCAGCTGGCTGTGCAGGGCGTGGAAGGAGGGTCTCTTGGAGGGCTCTGCGGTCCAGCAGTCCATCATGATGCGGTAAATGTTCTGAGGACAGCGGGTTGGACAGGGCAGCCGAAACCCAGACGACAGCAGATCCAACACTTCTTTGTTGCTTTTTCCTGGAAGGAAGGGATTAAAAAAACAACAAGTTGGAGGACGTTGCTAAGTGTGTAACCTTTTCTGTTGCAGGAACAGAATAAAGGACGCTGTGCAGATACCCAGAAACCACAATAATGATACCACAGAGAACGGCTGCAACAGCTCGACTGAAAGGTAAAGTCCACATGACTTATGCAGTGTACTGAGTCATGATATCCAGTTATCTTCAAAGTGCTTTGTGTAATCGTACTTAAAGGATAAGGCTGCTGGTACTCTATATTTGTTTAATTGTCAACAAATCCATGAAAAGACCCAAACCAGCAACATGTTAGTCTCAGCACTGTTCTGACATCCTACAAACAGCTTTCATTTTATTAACTGTACGGTCTGTTCGGCAAACAAACAGGAGGAAGGTCGATGTTGTACAATAATAAATAAATGAACCATTATTTTAGCTGCAGTGAGCTCTTGTGGCAGCATGAGTCAAAATAAATAGTGTGTGTTCGTGGTAATGAAGGAACTATAGTACGGTTCATTAATGTTGTTTTAACAGTTTTTTTTTAATAACAATGAAGCTCTATGACACAGAGGAAGAAGATTTATCAGGCTTATGCACAATAGTAGAAACTCATTGTTAGTTTCCAGGAAATGATTTGATGATTATATATTTGTGGAACATTTTTAAAGGTTTACATCCTCCAAAACCTTCCCGTATTTTTCCAATATGTCTCCAATCATTTGTTCTTATCGACCTTTTCATGGGATTTGTTGACAATAAGTAAAATACAGAAAATCACCAGCCGATCTTTAAAAACTATATATTTTTGGATAGTAACAGCTGATTACAACTGCATTCTCCAACAACATTATTCCAACATATTCATCAACAAAATACTGTAATACTTACCAAAGAACCTTCTGTCTAAACATAATTAACTGAGAGGGATGTGACCACACACTGGAGACAATACTTACACACCCAGTACTTCTAAGTCCAGTATGTAACTGCGAGAGTTTGCATACTTCCTGTACTTTCTATTGATTAACAAACATCAAGCTGCTACAAATCTTAGCTGTTTATTCGGCTGTAACTCTCCATGAAAAAGTAGAAAGTAGTTGACACTTTACCGTCATAAGGCATCTTGCCGCGTGACATCATTTCATAGAGCAGGACCCCGAATGACCAGACGTCAGATTTTACGGAGAAGCGTTGGTAGATTGCGGCTTCGGGAGCCGTCCAACGCACCGGGATCTTTGTGTTTCGACTGGCCGTATACACACTGTCCTGGAGAGAGAGACGACAGAAAACTTTAACGTTTCAATGTTTAGCTTTTTGTATTTCTCAAATTTAAAACTACGTTGCCCATGAAGCCCCAACAGACTGTTTCTTCTTAATGATCCTCTCCAACAGTCAGTGTGTATTCAGCTGACAGGATGTTCAGAGGATTAAATAAACCTGTTTATGCTTTTTACTACAAGATTTCTTTACACGGCAAAATGCAGCTCAGAGTTTTTCGATGTCTTTGAAGCTTCTGTATAAATAAAATATTCTGTTTTGGGAGCTGCTCTCGTACCAGAGAGACAGACAGAGAGATGATGGAGCTATGTATGAAGAATTTATGAGTTTACAAAGAACAACAAAGCAGATTATACATATTTCAAAAGAACAAGACTTATTCTGAAATACGAAAATGGTTCATGAGAGATGAGACAACCAAAATAACCTCTCCTTCATATGTGTGCATGCAGCCTCTCTCTGCCTCTCACACTGACACACTTCCTGTTTACCTTGATAATCCGAGCCAGGCCGAAGTCGGCCACCTTGCAGACCAGATCTTCTCCCACCAGGATGTTCCTGGCAGCCAGGTCCCTGTGGACGATGTTTCTGTCCTCCAGGTAGGCCATGCCCTCCGCAATCTGACTCCCCATGTAGATCAGATGAGCTGATGTCAGCACCTGGCCTTCAGCAGCTGAACACACACACACACACACACACACACACACACACAGTCAGCTAAGCAGGTGAACATCGATTTGTCTTCCAAGCAGTTCGTGTCTCATAAATGAACAGATATGAATGACATTTTTAACCCAACAACAAGTAAAATAAATCAAATATTACTTCATAAATTCACCTTCGAGTTAGTAAATTATACATACAGCCACTTTATTATATTATGTACTGATCCTGGCCTCAGTCTATAGTGTTCATTGCCCTTTTCTGTAAACTAAAATAATCTGTGACGTTGTCAGATTTTTTTTTAAAAGCCTCAGATCAGTGGAGCACCCTGTCTGATGTGAAGAGCTGCAGCTCAGTCAGTGCTTTCAGATCTCTCGTGGTCTTCATGAATTGTGTTGTGCTGCTGTGTGTTCCTTTTTCTTCAACTTTGTTTGATGTCTTTAGTTTTCGACTTTCACTTTTTCACTTTCGCTTCACATGCAAATGAGCTTAAAGCTATAATCTGGTGCAGTGCATCATCTATATTTGAAAAAAGTCGTTAAAAAAGTTTTTAAAGACTTTTTAACAATATTTTTAATGACTTTTTTAAACATTTCTTACCGTTAAAAATGTTAAAGTCATTAAATGACGTTAAAAATGTTGTAAAAAATGTTAGTCATTAAAAAAGTCATGAAAAGTCAAATGTGGTAAAAAAAAGTTGTACAACATATCGTACAAAAAAAATCATAAAAACATCGTACAAAATGTTGTTTATAAAAGTCGGAACATGTTGAGGAAATAATCTGACTACATCAAATTAGTGTAGTCGCGATATCAGATTTTCCCCCTTGTGGCCTAAAGAATTGACATTAATGATATTGTCGTACTATGTATAAAAAATTCAAAAAATACTAATAATGCTATCAGTCTAATTTATCTTTATATTTTGTCACCCAACTTTAACACTTAACCGGTGTGAAGGTGAGTTACCGCCACCTGCCATGTTGGATTGTGAACCACAAAGTGAAAACGTGTTATCAGATATTATATTTGGACTCAAACAAACTACAGGCGTGTTCGTTGTTACAGTACGTCCTTGTGTTTTATTTTGATGATTTATAACTCGTCATTCCCAGAAACAGCGCTGCTGTGGCGGTCGTTTTCCTCTTTAACACGGGTCAAGTTTCAGATTAAACAGCTGATAAAGCTGAAAGTTTATCGCAGCCCAGATAAGCGAATATATATCTCATCAGACGGGGCAGGAACACTTTCAGTCTACTCCAGTTTGAGACAATGAGACAGCAATATAAACTGCTCTGTTCATTGTTTACACGAGATGTCAGATCCTCTTTTGTAGCGAGGAAACATGATTTCTTACATCATGCGTGTAGTTTTATTGTAGAGAACTTTAATGCAACATATGTGTAACATATTGTCTGATACCTTTTTTTCTTCCAGCACTGAACAAGCCGTTTCAGTGAAGTAAAAAAGCGTTACTGGAACCGGGAAACTACTTCTATGCAGAAGGCAGATAAGTCCAGTAATCAGTGATGCAGACACACACACACACACACACACACACACACACACACACACAGCATGAAGAATTAGAAATGCGAGTCAAAGCGCTCACACTTTGCTCACTAAGACTCGCCGTGATTAAAGCCTTTTGTAAAACGTCAGAACATTATTTCTGTGCCGCGCCGAGCTGCCAGAACAGATTATAATTCCATTTGCTTTGGATTTAAGGCGGACAGATTTAACGTCACTTGGCCTGAATACTGTTTCAGAGGCTGTCCAAAGAAAAAATGTCTGAGGTAACAGCTGAAATACTCAAAAAGAAAATCCAAGAAAAGCCAAATTCACTTCCCGTTTTAAAGCTCTTTGAATATTAAAGCAACAGTGGAGTCTCCTGTCACGAAGCAGCCGGGTGGCGTTTAGAAACAGGAAATAAACCAACCCAGACGAGATGTTGTGAGGAACTGATTTACCAGATTTGTGTTGCAGAAGAGTGGGCAGTAATATTACAGCTGTGTCGTCGTATACTTTTATGAGCCCGGCTCAGGTATGTAACATTTTTTTTTATCTGTTTGTGTGTTTTTCAGCACTCACAGGCGAGGTACGACTTGAGGCTTCCTTTGCTCATGAGCTCAGTCACGATGTAGACCGGCTCTCCTCTGGAGCACATGGCCAACAGCTGGATCAGCTTCGGGTGATGGAGGCTCTTCAACGCCTGGACCTCCTTCACAAACTCGTCCTGCTTCGTGTCCTCTGGAGGAAGAAGAACAGAATCATTGGGCATTGGTTCATTTGATTATCTTAGTTCACTGTTGTTTCATGTCATTCATTTGGTTTAACATTTGTACACTGTAAAAAAAAAAAAGGTCAAACTATAAATTTACAGTTAAGATTTTACAGAGAAATACTTACTTTTGAATTATTACGATTCGCTATCGGGGCTCAATATCTTGCTCAAGGATAATAAATCATAATGTGTAACTTCATCTTTCTGTCCATTTGTGTTTATCATAGTTTTGTTCATATTAAGTTTTAGCTTCCTGAATTGTCCAGTCAAAAACATGAAAACACACATTCCTGGCAGGAAACTTTTTGTACTGTGTATTGTGTTGCACTTTTTTTTCCAACATTTTTTAACAACTTTTTAACAACATTTTTAACGTAATTTTTTAACAACTTTTTTAATGCTATTTTTAACTACTTTTATTACGATGTTTTTAATGTTATTTTTTCTAACATCTTTTTTACAACTTTTTTTAACGACTTTTTAAATGATATTTTTATCAACTTTTTTAACGACTTTTTTAAAAAAAAATAACATTAAAAATGTCATGATAAAAGTCGTTAAAAAATGTTAAAGTCGTTAAATGACAATAAAAATGTCAAAATTACGTTAAAGTTGTTAAAAATGGCGTTAAAAAAGTCGAAAGAAATGTGATTTAAAAAAAAAATCGTACAAAAAAGTCGTAAAAAAATAACGTACAAAAAGTCATAAAAATGTACAAAAAGTCGTAAAAATGTCATACAAAAAGTCGTAAAAAATTACATAAAAAGCGTTGCACAAAATGTTAAAAAAAAGTTGCAATAAAAGTCGTAACATTGTCAAGGAAAAAACTGTCTGACTACAGTTGAACTGATTCAGATTCAGAAACGTTTCAGACACAAAGTGTTATTTAAAATTCTTCTCCTTACATACAAAGCTCTTCATGGTCAGGCACCATCATATCTAAAAGAGCTCATAGTACTTTACTACCCCTCTAGAACACTGCGCTCTCAGAATGCTGGGTTCCTTGTAGTTCCTATAGTTTCCAAAAGTAGATTGGGAGCCAGAGCTTTCAGCTATCAAGCTCCTCTTCTGTGGAACAAACTACCATTCTGGGTTCTGGAGGCAGACACGGTCAACACTTTTAAGAGTAGACTTAAGACTTTCCTTTTTGATAGAGCTTATAGTTAGGGCTGGCCCTGTCCCTTAGTTATGCTGCTATAGGACTACACTTCCCCTGATGCACTGGGCTCTTCTCTCTCTCTCTCTCTCTCTCTCTCTCTCCCTCCATCTGTAAACATACATGTCTCATTAATGCATCTTACTAACTAAACTTCTTCCCTGGAGTTTCTGTGCTCTTTCGTCCAGCAGGTTCTCATGGATCGTGGCTGCTGCTGTGGTCCTGCACGACGTCCACTACATATATTATTACTGTCATTAATGTTACCACATCTCCATTACACTTTATAGTTAGTTACTGAATTGTTGCTGCTGTGCATCTGTGTCTCTCTGTCTCTCTATTTATCTATCTACCCACCCCGTAAATAAATAATATAAAGAGTACGGTCTAAATCTGCTCTGTATGGAAAGTGTCATGAGATAACTGAAGTTATGATTTGCCGTTGCATAAATAAAACTGAATTGAATTATTTTCATAGAGCATGAATAAACGGTCACATGATGTCACAAAATGATCTGATAAACAAAAGGTGAAACACAGATGCGTGTTTTCTACAGGACAGTTTATCAGAAATGTGTAAATATTTTAGTGCCAAAGAAAAGAGTTGCCATGGTTACAGTAACATTTATCAGAACGTGGTCATGTGAATTTTTAATTGAACGTGAAATAAAAATTGTCCCTGACGTGTCAGTTCTTTTATAGAAAAACATTTGTTCGTGGTTCTTTGAACGTATTATGAACGTCAGGTGATGTCAGTTACCTGTTGAGGTTACCTCAAAATGTTACCTGACCAGGTGAGTCCTGGTCTGTTTTAAATCTTACAGAGAATTGTGGCTTTAGTGATGATGATGTCACCAGGTAAACTTATTTGATTGATTTTGCCAATTTATGTATTCATAAGTCACCTGAACATGTTACCTGACCACGTGTGTTGAGGAAAAAGTCAGAATAAAAGTCATAAAATATGATGTTAAAAAAGTCGTAAAAATGTCGTACAAAAAGTCGTAAAAAATTACGTACAAAAAGTCGGAACATGTTGAGGAAAAAACAATCTGACTACAGGATGGATTTGATATTAGCTTGATGGCCAACAAGCACCCAGCCTTTGTGCTAAACACAGAGATGAGTATAAAGAGTCAGTGAACTCTCATAGTTTTCCGTCAGCATGACCTTTGACCTTTGCAGTAGATCTTCAGTGAGTCTTCCAGGCTGTTTGTTGTTGAACTGATTCAGATTCAGAAACGTTTCAGCCTGGAAGACTCACTGAAGATCTACTGCAAAGTGTTTTTTATTTTCATAGAGCATGAATAAACAGTGACATGATGTGACTGTCCAGTGAAAACCACGTATCTCCAAAATTTGTTGAATTTTGTTAATTTTCCAGACGTGAACACAACAATCAGGAACTCGTTTACGACTTCTTCAGAAGAAAAATCATTTTAAAAATGATCCGGTAAACAAAAGGTGAAACACAGATACAGGACAGTTTATCAGAAATGTGTAAATATTTTGTTACAGTAACATTTATTAGACGTGGTCATGTGAATTTTTAATTGAACATGTGTCTCTGTACAGTTTCAACAATTATTTTATAGAAAAACATTTGTTCGTGGTTGTTTGAACGTCAAGTGATGTCAGTTACCTGTTAATGTTACCTGACTAGGTGAGTCCTGGTCTGTTTTAAATCTTTAAAAAAAGTTGTTAAAAATTACATTAAAAAAAAAAAAAAATCACAAAAATGACGTAAAAAAAGACTTGTAACAATTTTTCAGGAACTCGTTTACGACTTCTTTAGAAGAGAAATAATTTTAACAATGATCCAATAAACAAAAGGTGAAAAACACAAATGCGCGTTTTCTAAAGGACAGTTTATCAAATCTTTAAAAAAAGTTAGTAAGTAAGTAAAAAATGTAGTGAAAAAATTACGTTAAAAAAGTCACTAACATTTTTGTTATTTTTTAATACTTTTTGTACGACATTTTTAACATAATTTTTTACGACGTCATTAAACAACATTTTTAACAACTTTTTTAACGTAATTTTTTCTACGACATTTTTAACATCATTAAATGACATTTTTAACAACTTTAACCTCATTTTTAACAAGTTTTTTTAACTTAGTTTTTTAAACTTTTAAAAATAATTTTAACGTTAAAAATGTCATTAAATATATCGTTTAAAAAGTTGTTAAAAAAATTATGCTTAAAATGTTGTTTAATGATGTTAAAAATGTCGTAAAAAAGTTGTTAAAAATGTTAAGTCGTTAAAAATGTCGATAAAAATGTGAAAAATGTCATACAAAAAGTCGTAAAAAATAAAAAATATTGTACAAAAAGTCATAAAAAATAACAGTACAAAAAGTCATAAAAAATAACATACAAAAAGTCGTAAAAAATGTAGTAAAACGTCATTAAAAATGTGAAAAAAGTTGTTAAATTTTTTTTAACAGTACAAAAAGTTGTACAAAATTACATACAAAAAGTCGTGAAAAATTACATAAAAAATGTCATACAAAAAGTCGTAACATGTTGAGGAAATTACGTTAACTCACAAAAAAAATTTTTTATAAAGTTGTTAAAAATAATGTTAAAAAAGTTAAAAATATTGCTAAAAACATCATAAAAAACAAAAAACATCGTACAAAAAGTCTTTAAAAAATGTCGTACAAAAAGTCATAAAAAATGTCGTACAAAAAGTCGGAACATGTTGAGGAAATTACGTTAACTCACAAAAAAAATTGTTTATAAAGTTGTTAAAAATAATGTTAAAAAAGTTGTTAAAAAATGTTTAAAAAGTTAAAAATATTGCTAAAAACGTAAAAAACATAAAAAACATCGTACCAAAAGTCTTAAAAAATGTCGTACAAAAAGTCGGAACATGTTGAGGAAAAAACAATCTGACTACAACAACAAGCATCCAGCCTTTGTGCTAAGCTAGGCTAAACACAGAGATGAGAGTATAAAGAGTCAGTAAACTCTCATAGTTGCCTGTCTACATGACCTTTGACCTTTGTTGTTGAACTGATTCAGAAACGTTTCAGACACAAACAGCCTGGAAGACTCACTGAAGATCTACTGCAAAGTGTTATTTATTTTCATAGAGCATGAATAAACGGTCACATGATGTCACTGTCCAGTGAAAACCATGTATCTCCAAATTTGGAAATTTTCCAGACGTGAACACAAGAATCAGGAACTCGTTTACGACTTCTTCAGTTCAAAAAGTCGTTAAAATGACAAAAATGTCGTAAAAAATTCTGTTAAAAAAGTCTTAAAAATGTCGCCTTAAGGTGTAAAAAAAACGGTAAACTACCTGGAAATGTTAAAGTGGTTTTATCTTCTCTTTTATCTTTTTGTTTATTTTTGCTGTTGTCAGTCAGCACAGCCTTCAAGAGAAACCCAACACCAGGCTGTTACTTCACTTCCTGTCGGCACACTGGAGGAAACTTCTTTTTAAAGGGATTGAAGTGAAGCCAAGTGTTAACGAGGAGTGAAAGAATGGACAGAAACTGCTCGTCTCTCTCAGTATTTGTTCTCTGGTTGAGTCTTTTTTCATCACTGCTGGGTGTGTTTTTGTTTTTGTTGCTGCACACGGATGACGTGATGCACATTCACATCATTCCTCTGAGCTACAGGTTAGACAACCAGAACCAGAGCAGGAAACGGGACATTGCCAAGTAGGTTTGGGTGTGTTTTGGTAATAGTAAACGTAGTAAGTGAAAAGAAGTGAAATGTAAACTCAACTGTTTGTTCAGAATCTAAATCCTCAAACATTCTTCAATCACATCATATTTACTCTTCACAGATCTCATTACTCGTACCTTGTTTCAGCGTCTTTATGGCCACCTTCCTGTTCTCCGTGGTCCACAGAGCCTCCCACACCTCTCCAAAGTGTCCCTCTCCCAGCTTCTTGTGGAGCCTGAACTCCTCTCGAGGTCTCTCCCACGGCTCCATGTCGAAGAGCTCCCGCTGCACAGAGACGACAGGGTGAGTCGAGACAGCTCAGAGTCAAAACGGGTTCAAACATCAGAGACACAAACGAGGCCAAAGAAAGCGTGCGATATTCTGATTCATAACTCCACAGATTTGTGTGTGTTAGTTAAAATGTTCCAGACCAAAGAAAATAGATTTTTGATTGTGGACTCAGTACAGTAAATCTCATATTCGCAGCTCAACAATGATTTTAAATGTTTTTCTTGAACGCTGGTTGTGTCGCTGTCTGACTGTTAGTTGATATGTTGTTAGAGACTAAAGGAGGAGTTCGTGTTCTCAGATCTCTTGAAAATAACAAAGATAAAAAGATACGACGGAACAGGACGGCATGAAAATAAATCACACCAGCCTGCGTTTGAAAAGTTCTAATCTGAGTCAGATAACTTTTCTAATTTGACATTGGACAAAAAAAACCTGGAACATGATGATAAAATGTTGAAGTATTTGTTGATTTATAAACATTATTTTTGCTCTCCACTTCGAGCCGATACGTCATGATCAGCAGCAGCAGCGTGAGGGGAGTGAAAGATGAATGAATGGACAGTCAGACTTAATAAACGACATGAATTCAAATGTTTTATGACAAATTTATTGTCAGAAATGATCAGGTGCTACAAAACATTTTGTTCTAATGATCAAGTGCTTTGACGAACATGAAATGAAATGGACAGATCAATGAAATGAAATCATGATTAATAAATTAAATAATTAGCAATCATTCACACATAAATACGACACTGGAAATCAATTCAAGTGTTAATCAGCTGATGTACAAAGTGACTCATTGCTGTCTTCTTCATGAGCTTTGACACATTCAAATAAAGGACGACTCCAGGTTTAATATTTTGTTACTTTGAGTATAGAAAACAAAAGTGTCGATCTGTGTCGTCTCAAAACAAACAAATTTAAAAAAGGACATTTAACTTGAAATAAATGAACATCGGCTCTTTAACTTCACACAGAGAACAGCATGAAAACTATTCTTAACGTTTCCCATCATCGTCACAAATGATGGCGCACTGTGAACAGTTTGGCAGATTGTTTCGTTGATCCCACTTAATTCAAATGTTTTCTCCATTCGTTTATAATTATGCACGACATAATCTCACTAATGGCTGCAAGGTTGACAAATGTAAGCGCTCAGGCTTTCACACAGTCAATTGGGCAGTTTATTAGGCGTCTAAAGAGCAGGATAAATCGGATTTTTTTCCCAGACTTAAAGCTGACAGAAGAATCAGGACGCTACGTGTGATACAAACCTCGCTTTAGCAGTTTTTATTGACTGTTGGCTGCAGAGTTACTGGGAATAAAGTCTGGAGCCAAGTCAATAAAAAAAGTGATTGAAAGCATCGTTATGGACTCTAATCTAAATACCATTTAAATGTGAGTCTCATCTTCTAAAAGCAGATTTATTCTTTGAGTTTGATCAACCGTTAGACTGAGTTTAAGTCCAGTGAAGCTGCATGTAAATGATGATCTATGTTTTGGAGTTACTGAATCATGAATATAATGTTCAGGATTTAAATGGCTGTTGTGTCGTTTTAGTGCTTCGTTAGCAGCTCCAAACTCAACATGAACGCCGACACTGAGCTGTGACGACGACGACCTTCTTAAAATGTTGAAACATGTTTGTTGAATCAGCTCCGTGAGCTGCAGCAGAGTCATGAAATGCAAAAGGCACCAACACAAAATCAATACTTAGAAGTTACAGGTTGATTCGAATGTTAATAAAAATCTATAAAATCTTATAAAAGTAAAAAAAAAAAAAAAAAAAATCACCAACAAAATGAAAAAAATGATTTGAAACAAAAGTGTTCTGTAAATGTTCCATCTGCGCTCTCAATATGTTTTCCGTGTGCTTGCATGATGAACATGTTTTTTTGCATGTGTGTGTTCACGTGTGTGTTTCTGCCTCAGTGTGTCCGTGGCCTCAGACTCACAGCCTCCCCTGGAAGGGAAGAGAGAAGAGGGAGGAATCACTGAGTGGCCTCTGACCCAGAAGAAGTACTGATTTTATGTTCTTCAACTCTTCCACTCCCTGCTGCTATCACATACAATAAACACACACACACACACACACACACACACACACACACCATAAAATAATCCATGCTGTGATTTCACAACAAAGGCTTTTGACATTTGGAGATTTGCATTTCTGGATTGGATGGCCGGAGATTGTCAACACACACACGGGACAGCCGTCCATCCTCTGATGGGGACTAACATCGTCGCACATGAATGCGGTCGGGCTCATTAAATCCACGAGAGAGTCTCAACTTCCAAATTTATGCAAACTCAAACACTGTTTAAGGAGCCCAGTATGCAGAAATATTCATATACAACACATACTGCAGGCACAAAGCTGCACATGATCAGCATAAAGAGGAGACTCGTGAGTACCCAAAGACCCCATTTACATGCAAATATGTTGAGGTCAGAGGTCAAAGGACACCCTTTAAAAATGGACATGCTTGTTTTTACATTGCCAACATGTAGCCTAACTTTGGAGCTAACGTGACTTTGTTGGTGCTGATGGATGCATTAGCTCTTCTAGTTTCATATGATATCAGTACCGTCACTCTAAACAGCCCAGTACAACCTCTGGAAGACAGTAATGTCGGTCAAGGACGTCGGCATCCCCACAGACTGGAAGAGGTTAAACACTTTTTATCCTTTTAACTCGATGCTCGTCTTTAATAACTGTAAATGTTACGTAATATCCCTGATTTGTGGGGGATCTGCGTGTTGCTGTTTTTAAATAGGTGGTTTCTCCATTCTTTGCAGTGAAAAGTCTCCAGATAGTGAGAAACCTCGGCGCTCCGTCGTCTCCCGCTGGGCTCGAACTGATGAGCCGTGAATAAAAGAACCCAGCTCGCCGGGGGTTTAATTTAAGCTGCAGTGCAGAGATAGCGCTCGTAATTACAGTGCTGCCACGTGATTTTATTCTCAAACTGGTCCAAATATTTTATTCTCTGGTTAATTACACTCCAAATATGTTTGCCTCTCAGTAATAATTTATGCACATGAAGGATAAAGACGGCGCTCATTAGATTCCTGCTGCAGTGCAACAATAGAACGATTAATTCAGCCTCTTTGTTGCACTTTGTTTCAGATTCTTGCTGCAGAGACAAAAAAAAGCTGCTCAAATTAAAAACGGCGCTTTCGCTGCCTGAAGTTATCAGCATCAGTGACGAACAGTTACTGGCTGCTTTTCTTTGAGGAATCCTGCAGAAGCTCGTCTCCGTTATCTGAAGAGCAGATCCAGTTTACTTCAGTTTTTGGACAAACTTTGCTTAACGGGAAGGTGCAGACAGAACTATCATGAACGATTAGGATAGAAAAAACTAACAACTAACTATACAAGTAACCATCATCCTGATTCTGTGTTTTTATCGGAGATATTAAAACAGATTTCTGTTCGTTTTTTGGGTTTCCTGCAGAGTTTCTTTAAATGACAGCCGCAGATGACACTTCAAGTTTTTTAGCTGGGGGTTACTTCAACTCTCAGTTGTGTTGCTAGGCAACAACTAGCTAAAAAAAGAGAGAAGAGGTTCTTTTAAAAAAGAAAAAGTTTTGAGTTTTGGGAGAGGAAGGCTGTCAGAATAAAGAACAGCACCTCGGTCTCTGTTGGCATTTTCTCTGCAGTCCTCTCTCCTTTCAGTTGGACAGCCAGACTGACACAAATATTTTATTAAAGTTCCCCGTTGTTGTCGACAGTTAAATACTGATAACCGGCGTTCTTCGTCCATTTCTACTGTTCAGTTACTAAAAGTTAATCCACACCTTCCAGCCGGTCAACACTGATAACTCTCAGTGTCCGTGGTCGACCACTCACTTTAATAAACGCTTGTAACTGCTGACTCCATTAAAGTGTAACTAAACCTCCATATTCTGTTGGAGCGAGCAGAGTTTATCAGCTCTGAGCAGCTGCTGTCAGGCCCTCAGTGTCTCCACTGGACACACGCACAGAGTCAGCTCAAGCTTTGACGTTTTGTCACTGAAGCACAGAAGTTTGTAAGTTTCTGTGTGGTGACGTTAGGATCGCAACAAGAGGCAACATCTGCAGCGTCGCAGTCTGCAGAGTCAGGAGACGCTGGTTCGATATGAAGGGACGAGGATCAGCCAATAACAAAATTCAAATGCAATAGCCGGGTTTCAACCAGTAGAGGGCGATAGAGGTACAGGCATATTTAATAATAATTAAATTAATAATAATAATAATAATAATTTAATTACTAAAATGTCGAGATTTGGACCTGAATCGATCAACAGCTTCACTAAATACCATCTGAAATAAGTTATTTGAAGGTTTAGTTACATTTCAATGTATTTGTCACCAAATATAATATACAAATATAAATATCCAAACATGTATAAACAGAAAATGAATTAATACTTTAGTAAAATACAGCTGCAATGATAAAATGTATAAATTATTATACTTCTATTTTTGTATATTGTCTGTTTAATTTTTATTATTATTATTATTATTATTATTATTATTATTATTATTGTTAAATACTGTACATTAATAAACACAAATCCTCATAGCTGCTTACAGATACGTTATATTTGTGTTTATAAACCGTTTTTTAAATGTTTAAAGAGTCAAAAACACTGCGGACACCTCTGACTGCTCTAAATCAGTGCTCAGGTTATATTAAACCACCGGTAACCATAGAAACAGTATTCATATCATAACTGACAATTAACACACTTTAAAAACAGCCGTCTGTTTTAAACTCTAACGCGTCCTGATGGAGAATTATCTGTATCATCTTCACTCACAGTGAAATGTTCATTTCATATTATGTTATATTCTATACTGCACTTTAATATTTAATAGATTCATTATGTCACTTTGTTTAGGAGCGTCAGGAGACGGCACAGCGGCTCTAATTGATTTTGCATGTTCAACATACAGCTGTAACTTTTTAATTAGAATCTTTTGGACTTTTATTGTGCTGCTGTCACATTAAATCTGTCTCCTCAATAAAGTTTTCCCTCATTAACTTGTGTTCATAATGTGTGTGTTTCAAAGTCATCTGTTCACGTGTGTGTGTGTGTGTGTGTGTGTGTATGTGTGCATTACAACACAGACTTTATATAACTAGTTACATTTACATGATGACTCTATTCATAACTATATATTTACATAGAAAAAACACAAAGTTCATGTCTGTCGTTTGTGCTGTTGTACTTCTATCTTTATGAGGACCAATCAGATCTTTAGATTGAGTGCAAAGTGTTCTCATAAAAATGTGAAATGAGTCTCTCGTATCATAAAGCTCAATCTGCAGCTCGGCTTTACGGAGCTTTATAGACTTTCAGCTCGTTGTTTCTGTTTTGGTTCACTCTCATATCGTCGTTTCCAGAAGAAAAAAACGGCTTTAGACACATTCAGAGACTCTCTGATGAACATTTAACAGCTAAAGAGACAGATGTCTATCTCAGGAGCTGGTGGAGACCAAAAATAGAGCTAAAAGAGAGACGAAACACGACTCCTAACGAACGATCATGTTGCCCACAATTTGTTTCCACTGCCCCCAAGTGGCCAAAAAAAAATCAGTTATTGCAGGTTTAAAGCTGCATTCATTGAGTTTGATTGAGGTTTTTTGATGCACAAACATTCATTTGGACTTGGCCGAGCGAATGCATTGTGTCCTCATAAGAATAGAAGTAAAAACGTGTGTTTCTCTTGGTCTTACCTGCTGAGCACAGGGCTCCTCCAGCATGACGCCCAGGCTGCGAGGGTTCTTCTGGTAGTAGGAGATCAGCTCTCCCAGCGTGGCGAAGGAGATCTTATCGGACACGAAGTACGCGCCGATGGTGGAGCGCTGGATCCGGAAGTGGTACACCTTCCCTTCAGACCGGGCTGTGACAGGGAGGAGAGTCAAATATATGTTTAATACAGAGTCACATCCTAATTAATCCTTAAAAAACTGATTATTGTTAATTATTTCAGCTTTGTTATGAAAATATGAAGACTGAAAAGGACATCAGGGGAAAATATCAGGACAGTTTTGTTGATGTGGAAACTTCATTCAGAATGAGACTCAGAGCAGACAAAAAGGTTTTTATAAATCCAAATATAACTCTTCTTTCAAGAACATTTCAGAGAATTAAGGGTGCACTTCAGACTTTTATACAGCAGATGAAAAAAAGATCAAAATATCTGCACACTTCCACAGAAATTATCCTGTTCATAGTTTTCCTAAAAGGTTGCAATGTTGCTGATCTGCAGCAGTGAATTTTCCATGAACTGAACTCTGTACTTCAACCCGTGAGTGTAGAATTTGAGCAGTTCTAACTGTGGCGCTCCCTGAAACCACAAACTGGACCTGGTGAGATAAAACATGACTGCACCATTTCCACATGGATGACACCATTACAGGCAAAAAACACCAAAAATAAATCAGATTTTACAATTTCACAGACGCTGTAAATCACATATAAACTTAAAGAGTGGCTTTAAATATCAAAGAACTGCAGCTAAAGATACTCATGCATGCATGTCCAAATGCTACATGGAGAGACCAGGACACATTATGATATTACACTACATGAACAGGACGATGTTCGTGTTTTTATGACTGAGAGAAGAGCGGTAAATCAGACAAGCAATGTGCCATAAAACTGAGTCAGTGAAGGTGTGGTGGTCTGTGCTGCCTTCACTCTGCACACAAAAGACTGATGATGCATATTTCAGGAGGACTAGCACAGTGAAAATTGAAGATCTAACTGCAGCATTTTCCCCCCGGGACCTAAAGGACCTTGAAGAAAAGGGAGGTGGGGGAGGGGAGAGGGAGGCAGTCGATGGAGGGATGGAGAGGGAAAGATGCCGACGCAGAAGATGTTGAAGCCGGAGGATGAAAAAGAAAAACCAGAGAGAGAGAGAGCGAGAGAGAGAAATGTGCTGGAGGTGATTCAGGGGTGAGAGAGTAATAACGACGCTTTAAAGTCACAAATCACACAAACCTCATGAGGTGCATTAGAGGATTGGCTTTGGGCTCATTCATAAAAGTGTAGGCTGATGACAACAACCGGCTCACAAATGTAGGTCACTACGAGTGAAGATGAGACTAGAAAACACTCACGAGCTCGCAGTTTGTTCACGTTCAGTCACTTCTTCTAATTTCAGAGAAAACATGAACGTCTGCACGTTATTAATCTGTTTGAGTGTGTGAGTTACAAAATAAAATCATCGTTACGTCGTAGAACTGTCCGTCTGTTCATGTTTACAAATGTTCATGTAACATGGCGTTTCTTTGTGTTCTAAAAAAAGACAATAAAATAAAAATAAAACAACGAATACAGATTTTTGTGGAAAAAAAAAACACTCTTCTGATAGTTGGTCGGTATTTCTTTTTTAAGACATGAAACAACATGAATAAACATTCTTTGATAAGATTTGGTTAGGGTTGCAAAATTCCGGGAATTTTCAAAGTTGGAAACTTTTCATGGGAATAAACTGTGAATTTACAAAATTGAAGGTTGGCTCTTAACAGGTGAAAATATATTTTATCATAATCTTGACTAAAACAACCAGATTTCATGCAGGTACACTTGAATATCTGCTATTCCTCAATCACATGCACATAGCACACTGCTTACTGCAGGGCTATTGAGGCCACGCCCCCTACCTGCACAGGTGATTTCTGTACCTGGACCACACTTTAGAGCCCAGAGCACACAGAGACTATTGAAGACACACATTTGAGCTCGTGGACTACATAATATTTGTTTTATTTTGCATGTCTGCTTGTGACAAAACAAAATGTTTATATTTATGTTTGGATATGATACAGTTTGTTTAAATTACCCACAATTTACAGTTAATTCCCATAAATTCCCATGGAGTTTCCAATTTGGAATATTCCCAAAATTCCAGAGCTTAACTTCTCATGAAAAGTTTCCCGGAAATTTAACAAAAACCTTCCGCCCCTTTGCAAACCTAGATTTGGTTAAATCTTTTTTGGTTGTCATAAACTGACCATTTTGACCTGAGAAGGCCAAACTGTGTAAAAGTGACACCTGTGGTCAAGACCAACTAGACTGAGACAGAGACAAGACCAAGACCAGACAGTTTATCGCATACTTAGGTAGCTCATGTTCCAGAAAACTCTTTGGGTGTAGCGTGGTCGCTACATTGCGTTGCCTTGCAGTATTTCCAAACTGCTGTGTGTTGTTTTGCAGATGAAACCACATTTTATTCCTGAAAATTTGACTGATGTCTCCTCCGAGACGGTTAACAACAAAGAAAACAGGCAATTACGTGACACCCTGGTAGTGTTGTGGTCTTGACCTAAAATCCAGAGTCGTCTTTGTCTGAAACCGAGACTAGACCGAGTACGACAACACTGGCGACACCGGTTCTAAACTACCTTAAACATTTTAAACACTTCTGCATGAACACACAAACTGCTCTGTAGTAAACTGTGCTGGCACAGGTCTCGTCTAATTCAGTGCAAACAACGAGCAGACCAGATGCTGTTATTGGTTTACTGTCGAAGAGAAGAGATTGATTTTTTGTTGTTGTTTAATTTAAAAACTGCAATCAGCTGTTTTTGCCGTCTTCGACCTCCAACATGGCGGCCTGAGGGCGGGTTGTGTCACCTCGCGCTCTCTAAAGAAGCAGCCGAGAGGCAGACAGAGAAAAATCGAAGGTGGGGAGAGATTAAGGCTGACATTGGCTGGAGGCCTTGAAGGACAGAAGAGGAGTCGAGGGGGCTGATGGATGGAGGGCAGGGTGGATGAAGAGACAAAGAGGAGGGAAGAGGTGAAAGAAGAAAGATGGGAGTCCCACCGAACAACGGCCAAGAGCTCAACTGAGAATCATGTTCTGTCCCACTTATCACCTCAGCCGACATAAAATCATAAAACATGCACCACCCGTGTGACGAGCTGAAGCTGTAGAAGAGCTCCAGGAGGCCGACTCCTTCATAAAATTACCCGCTATGAAAACTGGTGGCGTCCATGGCGTTAAAAGCTGCGCTCGGCAGGTGAGCTGAGTGCTGAAGTAATTATCCATCCTGATGAAATCACCTGTGGTCCGTGCACTGAAGAGTTCCTCTTCTATGTAACTACATTTTAGCATTTAGCATCATCCTGCACCTGTGTTCAGACACTAACATGCAGCTTCACTGCGGAAGGTGGAGTAGTTGGATGGATGAGTGGTGTTGGTACTTACTGGAGATCGTGTACTCATCGCTGTGACTCTCACTGATGCGAACCAGGAAGGAGCCATCTTTGTTTTGGGAAGCGAGCAGCAGCTTCTCGGCTTTCACGCGGTTTATGTTCCCGTAATACCACCTGAAGAGAGACGAGACGACAAAGATGAACACACACAGGAATGAATAACAGAGTAACATGAAGTAAATCAATGGATGAATGGATGAATGGAGAGTAAACAGAGAAGACAAACAGAGAGAACAAACCTGTGTATCCATCACTGTGTATACATCCTGGTCTACAACATCTACAACGAGCTGCTGATGAGGTGATCATCTGAATCTTATTTAACGAGGAAACGTATAAGAACAGTGCTGTGGTCGTCACTGTCCTCTTAAATAGGAGCAGCTGGATGGTAAACTAGATAAATAATAAAATAAAAAAACTACTGACCATAAAAAGAGTTAAAAAATAAAAGTTTAAAAGAGGAACAGAAGGTCGAGTTCACACTTTAAGGACAGAGAATACAGCGAGCATCAGTCAGCCAACAGGAATGTGAAAAATTGATGGAGAGCACGACGAGACGCCTGAAAGCTGTGATTAAAAATCAGAGTTACTCCTCCGAATATTGATTTCTGAACTCTCCCCGAGTTCAAACATTTATACTGTTGTTGCTTAAAACTTGTTTTATTTGCAGTATTTGACTGAATCTTTGTTATTGAGTCAAATAAATAAATAAAAAAAGACAAAAATGTTCATTTTACTCAACACAGAGCTCAGAACAGAAAACCCGAGAAACTGAAAGTTATTTCAGCCGCTGCACTTTTAATTTTACGTTCGACTTCCAACATATTTTTATACATGTATGTACGAGCGCTGTGGACGGAGATCTAAGAGTCTCCATGTTGTTTATTTAAAGGATTCCCACTAGCTGATGCCGTGGATTTACATAAACTGAATCAATATACATAAAAATGGTATCAAAGCTCACATTCATACACAAATCAAAGCCAGTCGACACCGAGCATATATTTAGATTTCTAAACATTCACGATCCCAAAGCTCAAAGTGAAGCTCAAAGTGTTTTTTGTGGTCGAAACCTCAAAATTATTACAAATAAATAAATAGATTAAAATAATTAAACATAGAAAATCATCAGATTTGAACCACAAAATGTTTTCGCTGCATTTTTCATGTTTTGTGCTCAAAGATTTTGTAATTTGAGTCGTACTTGTACTTTGTATTCACGTATAGTACTTGAGTAAATGTACTTAGTTACATTCCTGCACTGTGTGGACACATTTCGCACATTGCTGGCTGACAGTCGCAGACTGAAGAAGGCAAACGTGACTGAAACTAATTTTAACTAAACTGGTCGAGTCAGTTCTATCAACAGCTGAGCAACAGAGAGAGATTTCCCAGAACACGCGTCACTGAACCAGTATTTATACTTTATATATTATATATATTGAAGTAGTTTTCTCATTCAGAAGTTGAACTCGTAGAGTGAAGTCATCGTCTTTCAGTGTTGTCGAGTCGTGCCTGTTTGCTCACACATCAGAAACTTACCTGTATTTACTTTACATTATCAGGGCGGTTGAGTTTCACTCACAGTAACAACAAGCTGCGACTCAAGAAGCCGAGATCAGCACGTCTGCGACCTTAAAGCACGCTCGCAGAGAAAAATCTAAAAAAATATGAGACCATAAAGTCATAAACTGAAAACTATCACTGTAAACTTCAACACGCAGCACGAAAGGTTTCTACGGGGAGATTGAATACATCGCTAAAAACATGAGAGCTGAAATAATTAGTCTTTTCATCAGTTAATCACGACTATTTTGATTATTAATCGATTAACAGTTTCAGTTACATTCACTGCTTTTTGGATTCTTCAGTATGAATTATAGATTTTAAAAGTTTGGACATGACTTTATTTTGTCATCTTGGAAGTTTTTCACCATTATGATTCATCAAATAATCAGCAGATTGATCAATAATAAAAATAATCTTTATTTACAGCCTTAAATATACTGTCAGGTTACTAAAAATTCACTCATAAAGGTCAAAAACAAAATGTTTGTGTCTGTATGTTTATATAAACTGTGTGAGAATGCCGAGTCGTGCTGCTGTTCTCATAAAGGTCAGGAAGATGAAGCACAGAGTTCATCTTTGTTGTCTGTTAACATGTTCTATGTTATTTTAAAAGAGTCTTCATGGGGCACACCAGCAGTTATTCTACACATGCTGTGATACACTGCATGAGATAACTGTGGACTGGATGTGTCCTTAAATTAAACATTAAATTAAAGCAAATGTTCATCATAAAACTGTTTTTTTGGGATGTTACAGTTTGTGTTTTTCACGCTTTTATTGTGAAAAATGACTCTGGATCTGCTCCTTCCTCACATGAAACCAGAACTTTACTCTGATTTTCACAGTAAAGATTTCCAGTTTATCAGCTGCACCAGACTAAAAGGAACTAAAGCTTACTAAACAACAGTCTCCCTTCGATGAAACTGGTCTGGACCAAATATTAAAAAGCCTCTCTGTATTTCTGGCACGATGAAGCTGGCCGTATCTCCTTACAGAAATATTATAGTGATGCTACGGGAGATGGAAAATATAAAAGAGCTCAGTGAGGTTTGCACGAACACGATACTGATTTTATCTTTTTGGCTGCTATAAAAAAATGAAAGCTTCATTATCACAGAGGTATCTGATGTTTTGGGGTCATTATCTTCAGTTTCAGTGGTGTGTTTGAGGACGGTGGGACATGTGGAGTCAGTGTCGGGTCAGCAGCGTGAACACGGAAAGCGAAGTGAACCTTGGAGAGCGAGCTCGGGCTGAAACATGATGATTCCCTGCAGGCTGCAGGATGAATAATGGAGGACCTGCAGCTGCAGGCCGGGCGAACACGTGCTGACTCTCGGACACATTTAGCTCCGGTCTGCTTCAGCGGAGCTTTTACCTCCAAAGATCTGGGTTTAAACTTTGCTTTGAGTTCCAAGAGGATGCCAGCAGACTCTGAGTTCAGCTTTTAGTTCTCACGATTATGAGTTAGATCACTCTGCAAGGGATAAAGCATTTAAATCATTTTAGAACCTGGTTCCATCTTCTCGAATGTTTGTTACACTGACCTGTGATCAGGTGAATGGTGTCTCTGTCATTCGTACGTCTGTTCTCACACTATGTAACTTTGGGCTCCGGGTCGGGAGAAGTACGTAACGCTTTACGGCACTAAGTCACACACCACCAACTATTTCACTGATTTTGGTGAAACTGGATCATATTTTATGGAGAAAATGTTTTCTGGTTTTCCCTCTGATGTCCTCCGGCTGCTCCGCCTCAACTCTCTGTGATTTACAGAGTTTATGATGGACAGTGAAGTAAACTGCTGCCAGCTGTAGCTGCTGTTAGACTGTGAGCTCAGAGCACTGGGGGAGCAGAGCCGGTGTCGTGCCAGAAACGGAGCTGGGCGAGCGTTAGCAATGTAACCGGGCTCAGCAGCCTCTATGGACATAATGGCAGAGGAGAAGAGAGTGAAGAGGACGCTGACGGAGGAAGCTAAGAAGAGAAAAGGAGAGAGTGAGCGAGCAAGAAGCCGCCGGACAAGAGTAAATCTGGGACTGACTTTTAGTGGTTGGTGAGAGCTTGGTGAAATAAAAGGCTGAAAGACAGACGCCGAGCTGGGCTGACTGCTGTTGGACTAGTCAGTAATATTAGCTGGCTGCTATGTCTGCTGTTGGTGACCTTGTTGATGTTTGGCTGTTAGCAAAGTTGTCAACTCGCTAGTTTTTGATCAGAAGTAATGTAATCAGAACAAATACTCGAGTACAGCTGAACATAGTTACCACAGTGGGATTACACTAAATCACAAAAATACTGATTTCTACATAATGCTGCTTTAAAAAATGACTTAAATTATTAATCTACTATCAAAAACATTGCAAATTAATAATGTTTGATCATTTACTGACTTATTGTGTCAACTCTGTAAAATATTACATCTGAAATCAACAGAAAAATCACCCTGCAGAGCAAATTCATCGACTCAGACTGAACAGAGAAAATGTAAATTCAGGTTTTCTGTGGTGACTGAACCAGTTTGACACAGCAGGGGGGTCAAAGCTCGGTCAGCAGTCACACTGGATCTCAAAGGATTTCTCAGTTTTCAGGATGTTTCTAACATATCTCCTGAAAATCTCACAAAGACTCAGGATCCACGCTGATGTTCACGGACTGTGGGCACATTTGAACACTCACAACACACAGCAGGTGAATTAAAGACCGGTCCCCACATCAGCACCGTGGGATCCGGTGGCACAAACATGTTTTCATCACTCACTTGTGTTTGGCGAACTCGTCCTGCAGCAGAGCCACGTAGTTGGCCGGGATGAGTCCGGACTCCAGAGACCCGGTCAGCTTCTTGGCCAGCACGTACTCCCCCCGCTTCTCGATCACCGACAGCTTGTCCCCCTCCTTCACCGTCAGCTCGTCGTCGCTTCGGGCCTCGAAGTCGAAGAGCGCCGCGTAAAGCTGCACCGGCCGCTTCTTGGGCGACGGGACACGGATGTCGCCGGACACGGTGCGGATCTCCGCCGTGTGCGCGGCCGGGTTGGCGATAACATGGTTGTGGTTGGGGACGTTTGGGTAGCGGAAGTCGGGCCAAATGTAGTTCCAGAGCCGGTTCAGACACGGCATACAGGAGCGACAGCAACTCTCCATCCCGGGACATGAAGGAGCGCGGCGGCGGGGTTATTCCAGGATTTATCGTAGCACCGATCAATACGACGCACGCTGAAATCGGCCTTTTCCAGCCTCCAGCCGTTCAGTCCTACGGTTTGCCTCTATTCTTCTGGCTGGAAACATAATGCACCGCCAGCAATAGTTGGGCTAGATTAGCCGGAGGAACCGGTTTTTTCTGTCGAGATCGTGGATCTGAGCTCCACGCCTGCAGTGCGCACGGCGGCTGCGGGAATGCGGAAACGGGAATGGAGGACATCCAAGTCGGATCGGTTCCCCGCGAGGACTCGGCGTCGCGACCCAAGATGAACCGAGAATGTGAGCATGACTCCCGAGACAGAAAAAAAATGTTAATCCATCGTTAATCCGGTGCGGACCAGAGGATGTTTGCAGGTGTTAATCCACGAGCAGGCGAGCGGAACGGTGAAGGTGAGGCGGCGGCGCAGAGCGGTGCGTAAAAAAGTTTGGGTTTGGCGCTCCGCACGCCTCCTGCTGCTCACACACACCTGCGTACTGAAAGGGAGGAGGAGGATGGGAGCGGGAGCGGGTGTGTGTGTGTGTGTGTGTGTGTGTGAGAGAGCGAGAGAGAGAGAGAGAGAGAGAGGTTTGAATAATGATGAGTTGTCCGGACGCTTTTCTTGGCTCCAGGACTTTAACCAAACCCCCTGAAGGTCATTTTAGTTGAGTAAACGAGTCTCTGTTTGCATTTCCACCAACTCCTGTCTCCATGTTCTCCTTTGGTTCCTTCATGAGAACACCTCCTCCTTCATCAACACTTTGAATTATTGATCATTTTGGTCCATTTTCGAGTCATTTTCCAACATTTTCTGGTTCCAGCTTCTGAATTATGACGATATTCTGTTTTACACAGTTATATATTTAATCTCTATGCAAATGTTTAATTCCTCTGCACATATTTAAATTCCGTGCAAAAGTCAATATTTTAGCACAGGTTCTAATTTAAATTTAAATATAAATGTAAAGTATGTTTGCATGCTTAAAGTATCTATCTATCTATCTATCTATCTATCTATCTATCTATCTATCTATCTATCTATCTATCTATCTATCTATCTAACATCTATCTATCTATCTATCTATCTATCTATCTATCTATCTAACAATCTATCTATCTATCTATCTATCTATCTATCTATCTATCTATCTATCTATCTATCTATCTAACAATCTATCTATCTATCTATCTATCTATCTATCTATCTATCTATCTATCTATCTATCTATCTATCTAACATCTATCTATCTATCTATCTATCTATCTATCTATCTATCTATCTATCTATCTATCTATCTAACAATCTATCTATCTATCTATCTATCTGTTGTCGTGACTTTTCCATGGCTGCTGAAGTCGGTCTGTGGATGCTTGAAAAGAAAAGAGCCGCAACTCATCTTGACCTGAATAATTAGGACTTTATTCAAAGAAACAAGTGAGTTTGAGATGCATCTCTTGATCAAAAATACTTCAAATCTTCATGCCAAATGTTCCAAGTTGTTGTCCCCAATTGTCCTACATTGTTCCAAAATTCTTCCCCTCTTCTCCCGGGCTAGGTCTTATACTCACAGGAGAAACATGAATAAACATTCTTAAAACTGACCATTTAAGGAACTAACTTCCGTCATTGTCTTTCATAACTTACTTCACCACATCTGTTTCATTACTTAAGAAAGAGATGGCCAAAGGTCATCTCACCAACACTATAACTCCAAGAGGGAAAGGTAAAAAAGTCAAGAAGATCAACAGATCCTCTCACCATTTTCCCCAGAGAGATCGTAAATACTATAGAATGTTTGTTCTTCATGCAGAGAGACAGAGAGAGAGATCATAAATACTAACGAAAGTTTAGACTTCACAAAGGGAAAGGTCATAGCAGGTTATTTCAAGTATGCACTTCATATCTATCTATCTATCTATCTATCTATCTATCTATCTATCTATCTATCTATCTATCTATCTATCTATCTATCTATCTATCTATCTATCTATCTATCTTATATGGTTGTAAGTTGAACAGATTTGGGTTTTAGCCTGTTTGTAGGACAAAACAAGGAATTTGAATGCAATATTTTGGCCCATGGGAACCCTCAGTCAGTGTTTTTTTCACCATATTTAAACAATCAATTGAAAAATCACACGTCTATAATGATGGCCTGACCAGGATCAATAAAACAACACTAACAGCAGAGTCTGAGGTTATTTTAATCCCATCTTCCTCCGGGTTTTTTATTTTTAGCTGGTGGAGTCTAATAACTGCAGCCTTTCCTCTTTTTTCACATTTTTTTCCTGCATCAGTTCTGCATCATTGCTGCAGAAACAGCACACAGGATACAAATAAATCACAGCTACTACTTCACCACAACACACACACACACACACACACACACACACACACACACACACACACCACAGAAATAAAGCTCCATGAACTGAACATCACATATTGAGGAGTTTTTCTCCTTAAAGCTGTTGTTACACCTTTTAGTGTCTCTGAGTCATGAAGTGTTTCTGCAGCAGAGTCATCGTCACACTTTGATGGATTTCAGGTCGTTTCTGCAGAAACACAAACCTGAGAGGAGAAATGTGATTAAATCATGAGCTGCACTTAAAGAGTGTGTCAGCATTTTTTTAACTTTAAGCTCTTTCCATGTTTTTGCGTCAAAGTGACGAATGGGAACAAGTTTGGAACAAACTGGTCGAGTATTGAGCGACAAAACGGGCTGCGACATAATCCTTCCGGGCAACCGTGCAACATCGATGTACATCCACTAAAAGAGCTTTTGTTTTTGCTTCTGGCGCGCTCATATTGTTATCATAACTCACTGTCAACATTATGGAAATAATCCCAGAGATATAGAAGCTTACTCTTTCACAATAAAAGTCTTTTTGTTTAACCAGAAACAGCCGTTATGTTGCCGTGTCGAAAGCCAACAAAGACTCCATTGACAAAAACAGGAATTTTACCACGAAACATCGTCATTATCATCGAGTTAGATGTGAAAATATTCTGGCTCCACGTGCTGTTTCTACCTGATATTTTCTTTATATTAATTTATTTAAACCGAATCAGAGATGCTGTTTGTTGGAACAGCAAAACGACAAACCAAGACAGTTTTAGTGAATTAAAGATAAACACAAGATAAAATGAAGATAAAATTTTTGTCACTGGAGTCTGGGAATAACGTCACACTACCAAGGTGATTTACAGACTTTCCTGATGGACAGATTGCTAAATAGTGAACCGCTAACTGTGGTTAGCTCGGTCAGCCGTGTAGCTAACTGATCTGACTCAGCCCGGGATGCCAGGAGCCAAACCCGGCAAGAAATCCACCTCGGTCGGCTGCTGTGTTCCCCGCCAGACTGTGATTGATGTTGAGAGGTGGAGGACTCACAGCTGCATGCAGACAATATTTGATCAGGGATCAGTGAAGTCCTTTACAGGAAAAAACAAACACAACCAGACAAAGAAGGATAACCTGTCCTCACTGTCTGTGCCACAGAGCTCCATCGTGGTCACGTCCAAACAGTTGTAGATTACCATCCTGAGGTAGCTGGATCACATCCACAGAGCCACAGCTATCCTTTTGATTAAAGCAGCAAAGTTTTAAGACTGAAAGAAGTGGTTCAAATCCAACATGAAAGCTTTCCAGTCGGAGCTCTAATCTTAATCTTTCAGCTGGAACAGCAGCTTTAAGTCTGTGAAAGCTCCCCGGCTCTCCGCGTACAACAATGACTCTGTAAGCTACAGTTACATCAGAGAAGTCTTAATGAATGAAGTCTCCATATCACAGACTGTTGTTCAGATTCAGTTCACGAGGTTAAAGGCTCAGGTAAAGAACACCTGAAAACACTGAGAACATGACTTTGTGTCAGTGGAGGAGGATCGAGGACAAAAAGACTTCCCGGAGACGTTAAATGAAGAAAAAACAGCTCTGATGCACAAGTTTGTATTTATATTTTAGACTTTTCTGTAATATATGGAAAGTTCCTGGTAAATTTCCAGACACTTTCTGGAAACTTTCCATGGGAAGTTAAGCTGGGAAATTTTGGGAATATTCTAAATCGTAAACTCCATGAGAATTATGGAAATTAATGGGAATTAACTGGAAATTGGGGATAATTTAAACAAACGGTATCATATCAAGTTTGAATTATTTTATTGAACAATATTATGTAGTTCACGAGCTCAAATGTGTGTCTTCAATTGTCTCTGTGTGCTCTGGGCTCTAAAGTGTGGTCCAGGTACAGAAATCACCTGTGCAGGTAGGGGGCGTGGCCTCAATAGCCCTGCAGTAAGCAGTGTGCTATGTGCATGTGATTGAGGAATAGCAGATATTCAAGTGTAATCTGGTTGTTTTAGTCAAGACGATGCTAAAATATATTTTCCCAAACTATATTTAAGTTCACTCCCACTCAAGTTTGCAACCCTAACCTCCTCCACCTCTTGGCTAATCTGAAAATCAGCAAAGAAGTGGATCATCAGTGGACCTGAGGTGGGCTGAATGACGGCCGGTTCCTTAAACAAGCCATTTGTAACGACACCCACCTGTCAATCAAAGCGTCCACACTCTTAATCCTGCATAACTTTAAGCCTTAATATAATCTGAACAGGTGAGTTGTATATAAATTCACCCTCAGTACAGTTGTCATGAACGGGGAAATTAGCTATAGAGACCAAAACTGTTTTTTGTACCAGGCTGTAAACATGTTTATTTCTGCTGTGAAGTTGGACATTTGAACATGGGGACTTATGGAGACTGACTCACTTCTGGAGCCAGCCTCAAGTGGACGACAAGAGGAACTGCAGTTTTTAGCACTTCTGTAAGTAACTGTAAAAAGAAAGTACAAGAACCTTTAAAACTGAAGTAAACATGATCATGAGAAGAGAAGACGCTGCTCCGTTTGATAGATAGCACACCGTTTTATTAGTATATTTAGCTTTGTGACGTACAGCTCGGGAGAAAACAAACAAAAACAAAAAAACTAAATGGTCACAATTTTTTTTTTTTAAAGTCCAGAAACATTTCAGCCTTAGCAGTGACATCACACAAAAGAAAGCTCAGTTTTTCGATCATTGGTTTCTTTGTCATGGACCAGAGTGATATGTTCTCGTTGTTAGGCTAAACAAACACGCCCGTACCGCTCCGACGTAGTCAACAAACAGAAAATAAAACAAAAACCCTAGATTCTTTTTTTTTTTTTTCCTCGATCTTTTAAGTTGCTTCACATATATTATCAACACTTTTCTAAAGAATCAAAATATTCAGCCACAGGTACTGGAAAAAAGGTATCCACTGTTATATATAATAATAAACACAATAAATATAAAAAGAATTTTTGATATAATTTATATGGTATCAAAGAGAGAGGGAAATGGGCCTTCAGTTAGACGTGTTTTTACAAAAGTGATGTCCTTTTTTTTTTTTTCCTGAGGTTGAGTTTTGTCATCTGCAGTTTAAAGTTTTGCTAAATATACTAATAGACTAAGAGACCCGACACACGGGGTCTGTAATGGCTTATCATTCACTGAGGAATCATCTCCACTGGATCAGGGTCACACCAGTGGAGGGTCATTGTGGGGCCCCACTGTGATTTTTGTGTGCTGTGGAGTTAGCCGAGAGGTCAAAGGTCAGCCTCCGACGGATGCAAACGAACACACAGCTCGACTCCCTCCCCCATAACCACCCCCCAAAAAAACGATTGGTTTCGTCCGGGGGGGGACGCCTCGCTTTTCAGTTTCAGCCGCATGACGTTTCTTCACCAAGCACCGAAAAAACATTTTCTCCCACTCCACAGTGATATCCACAAACTAGCTGTTAGCATTCGTCTACGTTGAGGAATGCATTTCTAAAAAGAAAAATGATGCAGCAAACTAAAAATCCAAGCCGGCGTCGTGGTGAAGAAAAGCGAGCGACCGAAACACAAAATGTCCCCTCATGCGACAGGCTTGTGTGTGAAACTGTGATAATTGTATTTAGATGCAGTCCCATTTCCCTTCAGTGTGTAAGGAAGGAGTCAGATCAACTCAAAACAGGGATGATGGGAAAAAAAGAGAGATAGAGGGGCGAGGAGGGGGAGGGAGGGAGGATAGAGAGAGAGATGAGAGGAAATCAAACAAAACAAAACCAAAAGAACAGAATCGCAAAAATCTGTACATGTAAACATCACACTTCCACTGAGTCAAATCATGAGGAGAATACAGGTTTCACATTGGTATTACTGTAGGTACAAAGCCCCGGCGGAGGAAATCAAGACAATCAAGAGTCTGGTACAAAGTCAGGTGAGGACGGAAAGAGACGAAAAGAATCGCTAAAAATTAGAAAATGAAGAATTTCTAAAGCACCACCGAAAAGAACGGAAATAAAAAAACAGGAAATCGGCTCAGAAAGCCTTTTTTTTTTTTTTTTAAATTCAGTAGTCGCTGTACACCGTGCCCTGATAGAAAAATAAAAAAAGATTCATTCCCCTTTCATTTTTTATTTTCTTTTTCTTTAAACGTGTGTGTGTGTTGAACTATACATCTGACCAGACGGGTTCAAGAAGTGTGTGATCGTTTGCAGGAACCCGAACGGCATCACGTCTCGTCATCTCGACGGTCTCAGGTTTGAATCTCAAAGAGGTTCCCTGAAGCAATTTTCTGATTTAATAACTCTGCAGCATCAAGAAGAGTCTGAAACTGCAACGATATGTGACATGAAACTTTAAAATAAGTCTGTCTACCAGCAGCATAACGAATAACTCCTCTACACTCACATCTTCTGTTATATTTAAGGAGTAGTTTGACTCCTTCCCTCCCAGATTTAGCTGAAAAGATCAACACCACTCTCATATCTTGTTCATAAGTAGTTGCAGCCAGCAGGAGATTAGCGTAGCTTAGCGTAAAGACTGAAAACTGATGGAAATAGCTAGCCTGGCTCTGTCCAAATGTAGCAAAATCCACCTACCAGCACCTCTAAAGCTCACTAATTAATATGTTATATCTCTTCTGATTAATCTGTACAAAAACTTAAATGTGACAACACCAGTTTGCTCTTGACCGGGAGCAGTGATTTTCATCTGCTGGTTGCCTGTTTTGACACTTTTTACTCAGCTTTCAGTTTCAGAGGCGCTGTTAGGCTGGAGCCAGGCTAGCTGTTTCCATTCATTTCCAGTCTTTATGCTAAGCTAAGATAACTGGCTGCCGGCTGTAGCTCCATATTTAACGTAGAGACATGAGAGTGGTGTCAAACTTCTCATCAAACTCTGAAAGTGAATAAGGAGGTTCTTAAAATGCACACAAATCATAAATTGGTCTGTTTTCAAGGTCTGATTCTGTTTTTACATCTTTAAATGTGCAAAAAGTTTAATTAAAATAAAATAAATGATCTGGGGACGATGGACTCCTGACCTCAGCTCACAGTAGTTTGTGATTATTCTCTTTTAACAAACAGACTTCCTCCGAGTGGTTGAAGGATTTTAACTCGGCTAATTTCTACAGAGAGTTTGTGATTTTGACTTGTGGAGCTCATTTAGAGTAAAAACTTAGAAAAACAGTTTTTAGGTCTTCAACATGCACGTTGTCCCTCACTGGAGCTCCACAGTCGATCAGCTGCTGGTTTCACAGAAGCTATACATCACAGCAGAGCTGGTATTTTACAACTCGACCTTTAATTTAGTGAGAAAGGTTTAACATTTGCGCTGTTCCCTCTGCACATACCAGAGTCTCTGCTCTTTGTCGGCTGTAGTAACCGAGTCCGGACCTCTGTGAAGTCTTTCCTCAAAGCATCAAAACGTTTAATCCTTTCTTACAGCAGATCAACGCCGGATCATAATCTTACGAGCGGTCTATGGTGTGTAAACATAACCTTTTAAAAAACAGAGGCTTCATTTTCAAACGCTCACAAAGAGGTTACACTCACAGACGAGTGCAGTGATTGGACAGTAAAGGTCAACACCTGACAGCTGAACGAGGCGCTGACGAGGTGATAAATGTTCGTGGTGTTGCCGTTCGGGTCCCGGTTTGTTTGTTGGTTTGACATCCATGTTTGGAATGTGCAGTAGAGGCATTACAGAGTGAAGCTGTTGGAATATTGTACAAAATTATCTTTAAAGAAATAAAAGACCACTTTACACTACAAAATATATCTATAAAATAATAACATTAAGAGGAACGTTGATAATAAGAGTCGTGTAATACTTAAAAAATAGAAATGTGTCGGCCGTTTGCTCGGCCGGTGGAGGCGTTAACGACAACAGGAGGAGGAGGAGGAGTTTTGGAGTACGAACGCTCTGATTACAGCTAAATTATTCTCCCGGTCTGTCCCACTGTGTGCAACAGACAGAAGGAATGGAAATCAAACAGTGAGCAAATTACACCTTTCTAAAGATTGTCATTTGCCTATTTTTTATTATTTTATACAGCTGTTGGTGTTTTTTCTTCTTCTTGCGGTGCTGTTCTGCAGCTGTCTGACTTTGAAGTGACCTGGCTCGTAGAAAAACTTAATTTAACGTCTTTTTCTGAGGTTGAAAGCGAACTTTGATACTCGAGAACCAACGAGAGTCCGAAAAAGTCCCAAACACCGCCCTCGCTCTGGCAGACTCCTTGATTATCACTTCAAATACTCCTAAAGTCAGTGAAGCTGTGTTTGCTACAGCCTGACCAAGAGTTAAACTCGGGCACTTTGTTTCCTTTTTGGACTTTTAAGGACGATCTCGGCGGTTCGAGTTATTTTTGCTAGATGCTAAAACTCAGAGGAGGAGGAGGAGGAGGAGGGACGAAGGACAATAAGAGCCTCTTCACTGTTTGCACAGCATCTTAAACTGCTCTTATTTTTCCATTAAGGGGAACCAAAGTGAATGAAACTACTCTTCACCACTGATCAAGCCTCATTAAAGTGTACAGCTTTCCAACTCATTTTAGGCTCCGAGCTGCAGTTTGAGAAACACAGTGCCAAAGATAATGAAGATCTAACAAAGACTGCAGAGGTTACGCTGACTTCAAAATGTTGCTGTTGCGTTAAAATCTCAACTCCAACTGTGGCACTATTCCTTTTTCTTTTTTTGATTTGAAATCTGACGTCATCCCTCGTGCACATCATAAACCCACATTTCAAACCCGTTATTCTGACTTCTCGTTTCATTATTTAAAAAACACATTTCAGACAGTTAGAGGTAAAAAAAAAAATGAACGTCAGCCACACATCTGAGTCAGGATGCTGAAGTTCTTCCTGCTTTGATCGGAGGGACCACAAACTGTTCACAGCATCTCACACAGGCTTCACTGCTGCCAGATTTAAGTTGTTTATATTGTTAAAAATTCAGTTTTAATTCAGATTTCCAAACCCGCCACACTTTATTACAGGTTGGGAAACATCACAGCCTTCAAACGAGGACTAAATGAAAACAGGTGTAGCTGAGCTGTGATCAGCAGGTGAAAAAAATGATAATTAAATCTGATAATCAGCAGAATGAGACTCTGATTTGTTCTCATTAACTGGGTGTTGACTCTGGTCCCTCAGACAGAGCAGAAAGTGGACCTTAAAAGGTCGATTGAGCACATCTGGATCGATCCAGGTGTCCCCCCAAAGGTGCCGGATCTCCTCCCCGACACTGAAAACCAGGCAGACTCAACCAAAAACGTTGGCAGTATCTGAAAGCACAGTGAGGATCAAACAGGAGGACAGAAGGACGGGACGCCGGTGTCATTAACAAAGTCTCATGTTGGGTTTAAACGAGCGCAATCGCACCAAACTAAATATTTTAATATCCCCTCTAGACACTAAAATTTAGGAGAAATTAACAGAGAAAATTGATTGTACCTCAGTGAGTCTCACAAGATTTAATCACGTGAGATTTTCCTCGATTTCAAAGAGTTTTTAGGTAAATAAACTAAAATGTACGCCTTCACCAACATGTCTGACTCTGATGACACCCTCCTCGTCCTCCTCTTCTTCTTCTTTTTTTTTTTTTGCATATTTCTCTCATGTCCGTCAGTGATCAGTACACTTTAAACAGAGCTTCCCGTTTTTGTGAAAAAGAACACAAAAAAAACTTTTACAATTCTACATCTAATCGTCCATAAATTAAATAATTTACATTTTCAACATTTCAAACTCGACGCGTGGTTCTGACATTGCACACGAATGTAAATCAGTGAAGGTTTGGATGGATGGAAACTGAATGAACGTTCCTCTCTCTGCTCTGTAGCCCGACGGCGCTCGTCATCCGGCCCGTCACCGCCACGAACCGTCTAAAGACAAAGCGGATGCTCTGATTATCAACTGCATTGCAAAAAAAACCCCAAACGCCACACCTCTTCCTCAGCTCTCGTCTCACTTCAGCAGTGCAAGTTCATCGCCGCCTCCTCGAATCACAGATTACTGCTGTGTGCAAAAAAACAGGGAGCAAATCACGGAGACGAGACACGTCGAACTGAGTGGGAACTACAGCAGAAGCACAGAAACACAGAGCGACACTTCAGGAGGAGATAATAAGTCAGGTTTTGTTCATTTTCCAACCTCTTCTGGACGACAGGTGATGAGTGTGAGCGTGTGGACGCATCGCGTGGTTCAAAAACGCCTTTTTCATACAAAATCTTAAACTAATCCAGCAATCAACGACGTCACGCCGACAATTTGGCTTTTTTTAGCAACTGCAAAAACAGACAAAACTAGAGTTGCAGGTCGACATTTTGAGAAATATTCTTATTTTCTTTCTCACAGACGGTCAGATGAGAGGATCGATACCGCTCTCATGTCTGTATGTTAAATATAAAGCTGGAACTAGCAGCCTGTTAGCATTAGCTTAACATAAAGACCGGAAACAGCTCGTCTGCCAATCATAAAACCAAAGTCCCTCCACTTGTTACACATAAAAGTCAAGGACTTTTCAAGGACTTTTAAGGCCCAAGTCCCTCAAATTCAAGGACCCAACATGGCATATTTTGAGACATGGATCAAAATTTAATGTCAATTATCAAAACACTTTCAAGGCCTTGACGTTTCCCCCTTAAATTCACAAACTTTTAAGCAATCTGTGGGAACCATGCCGAGTCTTTACGGGGTTACGTGTCGCACTATTCCCGTCTCCGGTGGGTTATTTTACCCGTGAACGGAGCCAGGCTAATGTTTCCAGCTAAGGTAACCTCCAGTCATGACAGCTGTATCTCATCACCATTTAACTCTCTGCAAGAAAGAAGCTAAGTTCCCAAAGTGTCTCGGAGGCTGCGAGGCTCGACTCGACTCCTGGACAGGACAGCAGGTACACCGAGGCTGCAGGAGCCACCAGGTATCCAATAAATATAGTTTTTTAACTTGCTGGGCAAGAAAAACAAAACACTAAAATTTAGTGCCATCTCTTTCAAAAACGATCCTCAGTATTCTCCACTCAGGTGTGTACTTGTTGGCCTGATGTGAGTTCACTAACACGTCCCTCCGTTCGCCCTCCAGAGGATGAAAACACGGGAAGAAATCCAAAGAAACAAGGTCGAAAGAATTCACAGTTAGAAAGTCACAAAACACGACATGAATCAAGCCCTATGAAGCAAAAAAACAAAGAAACCAACCAACCGAGTCGGAGAGAGAAGAGACACGTGAACCCGGCTGAGTTCTCCCATGAGTCTTTGTGTTGTTTTTGCTTTTGTTGTGGTCGAGTTGCAGTCGAGGTCGGTTGGTCGGTCGGTCGGGTTTTCACGGGGCACTGCGGCTAGCTAACGCCCGGCTTTGTTTGAGGTTTCAGGTCTATGGCAGAAGGTCCGGTTTTTATATAGCAGCAGCAACATTAAAGTTCATCATTATAATCATAGTAATAATAATAATAATAATAATAATAATAACAATAATAACAATAGTAATGGCCATCTCAGAGTTTAACAGACAAACACAGTAAGACAGAGCCGTCCTCCTCTTCCTCTGAAACCTGGACCGGACCAGGGAGGGGAGGAGGAAGACGCTTAGGTCCACAAAGAAGAGGTGAAGAGTAGGTCCAATGGAGAGAGGGAGAAGAAGAAGGAGAGAGGAGGAGGAGGAAAGGAGGGAGGGAGGGAGGGGTGTTAAACAGAACGATGCTGAGGTTTTGTTGACGTCTACATTTGTAAAAAGTAGAAGCGGGAGGTAAAATCGCCAGTGATCAACATTTAAGAAAGCCCCTCACCTCCACACACCTCCACACACTCACACCCTCCATCCCTCACCCACCTCCTTCAGACTCTTCTTTTTCAAGATTTCAAGATGAACTGATTATATACAGCAGCACATGAATGAACCCGCACAGACGAAAGAAAAGTCTTCAAAATGCTTCATCGTCTTTTTGCGCAATACAGTTTCTGATTCTCTCTCCTCCCCCCGAAAATATAGAAACCTTGAAGACATCAGGTGGTAGAGAAGAAGAAGAAGAAGAAGAAGAAGTAAACTGGCTTCTGGTGGGAATGTTGCCATTCACTTGCAGTGTGTGTGTGTGTGTGTGTGTGTGTGTGTGAACTGAAAATGAAATTGGCAGGTCTGATCTGAGGTATTTCCTGGTGGTCAACATGGCGTCTTGGATGCATAAGTAGCAAGTTGCTCCCTGGGTAAAAAGGGGGTGAGGACGAAGGGTAAGGAAAGGAGGTGAGGGGAAAGTGCTATAGGACACAGAGAGCTTATATACAAGCGAGCACAAAAAACAAGTTTCTCCTCCAATTTTTTTTTTTAAATCAAACTTTTTTTTTTTGTCTTTTCTTTTCCAGTTTTCGTCCGTCAGCTCGACCAAAGTCTGTTTTTAGTGCTATCTGTGAAGATAAGTCAAACTGCTTCTCTTTCTTTCTTTCTTTCTTTCTTTCTTTCTTTCAGTCACTTGGGAAGAGTAAAAAAAAACAACAACACAAAAATCAAAAAAATGCTCACTGGACTCCCAAAAAACGAAAAATCAAATCAAAGCACTCGTCAGTAGAACGAAGTCATCTTTCATCTTTTTAATTGTTACGATCGGCGCCAAAGCTCCGACTCCCACAAATAAGTTTTTTTTTTTTTCTGAAACCACAGCAGCAGAATCATCAAACCTCCTTCACTCCTCCTCCTCCTCCTCCTCCTCCTCTCTTCCTCTCCTCCACACTCCTTTGCTCAGAGTGCAGTGCTGATTGTGAGGTGCTTCCAGAGAGGAGAGGAAGAGATGTCCAAATGCTCCAATAAGCTCTTTTATTTTCCATTTCCACCGCTCGCTCCTCGCTCCTCCTTCCTCCTTCCTCCTTCTCCTCCTCCTCCTCAGGCAGAATCGATGGATTGAGGTTGTGGGGATTGTTTTGGGGTAGGATTTATCTCCCTCGCTCCCCTCTGTCACATTTCCCAAAAACAAAAAATAAAAAGTTGCCACAGTTTCCGAAGAGAAGGCAGACGAGGAGGAACCGACAAATTTAAGGAGAGGTGTTCGGCGTTGGGGAGGCGCAGACGGACACGAAACAAACGTAAAGGGAAGTGTGTATGTGTGTGTGTTTATATGTGTGTGTGTGTGTGTGTGTGTTCTCCCACGCTTCCCCCAAATCAGTTCTGCTGCAGGATGAGGTTCTCCAACTCGTCCGCCGAGCGAAGCAGGAAGGCGGCCGACTCCCGGTAGCCGGCGATCAGCTGACGCACGGCCGTGATCTCCGGTTGGCTGAGCTGGGTCGACGCCCCGCCCCCTCCCGCGCCCCCGCTGCCCCGCCCGCCCAGGCTGTTGTTGGCGGAGTTACTGATGTTGGCGGAGGAGAGAGATTTCATGCTGAGGTCTGTGGGACCTGAAGATGGGTGGAGAGGAGGGAGGAACAGTGATGAAGAAGAGGAGGGAGAGGTGGAGATGGATGAAAAGAAAGAAGGAGGAGTAACAGAGAGAGGAAGAGGGAGAGATCAGTCAGTTCAAAATGGCAGAAGGCTGTTTGAATATCATCATGAAATCATGAGGTGAATGGTGTCTCTGTCATTCGTACGTCTGTTCTCACACTATGTAACTTTGGGCTCCGGGTCGGGAGAAGTACGTAACGCTTTACGGCACTAAGTCACACACCACCAACTATTTCACTGATTTTGGTGAAACTGGAACTTCTCACCAACTAAAAGTCAGTCCCAGATTTACTCTTGTCCGGCGGCTTCTTGCTCGCTCACTCTCTCCTTTTCTCTTCTTAGCTTCCTCCATCAGCCTCCTCTTCACTTTCTTCTCCTCTGCCATTATGTCCATAGAGGCTGCTGAGCCTGGTTACATTGCCTGCATGCTCAGCTCTGGTTCTGGCACGACACTGGCTCTGCAACCCGGGCCTGTAAACCTCCTCTTCTTCTTCCTGGTGGTCCAAACACTAACACTCCCCCCGGTGCTCTGAGCTCACAGTCCGGGCAGCCTGGCTAACAAACTGAGCTAACATGAGCTAACAGCAGCTACAGCTGGCAGCAGTTTACTTCACTGTCCATCAGGAAACTCTGTAAATCACAGAGAGTTGAGGCGGAGCAGCCGGAGGACATCAGAGGGAAAACCAGAAAACATTTTCTCCATAAAATATGATCCAGTTTCACCAAAATCAGTGAAATAGTTGGTGGTGTGTGACTTAGTGCCGTAAAGCGTTACGTACTTCTCCCGACCCGGAGCCCAAAGTTACATAGTGTGAGAACAGACGTACAAATGACAGAGACACCATTCACCTGATCACAGGTCAGTGTAGATCAACAGGAGGGAACAGACGTTAGTTTATCAGAGGAAAGTTACAGGATGCTGCTTAAAAAATGTGTAAAGCACGATAAGGCCTGATGTTAACACCCGGTGACCTCCAGTGATTAACCTTCCCCCTTTGCTGCAGTGATGTACAGGTGTAGTCCAGGATGACAGATGACAGGTGTAACAAAGCACATTTCTGACTCCACCCATCAGTGATACTGGGTGTGGTCAGAGGTGACACAGACCTGAAACTCTTTCAACCCGGACAGTGACACACTGCTGTGCTGAGTCACTCTTTAAACTGAGGAGTGACACATCGTTTAGGATAAATATTTATCATATAAACTGTAATAGAATCAGAGATCTGCAGCGGATCATTCAGATGAATCTGTACTAACATTTATTAAACTCTGACTTCAAACAGACTGATGGACTTCAGTAAAAGTTTGCAGAGTTTGATCAGCCTGTAATAATCACACTCTGTGTTCATTTCTAATGACTTTGATTCGGCTCCATCTTTAAGCTCCCATCTGTCTCCTTTCTTCTGCTGCTCCTTCTTCATCTCCTCCTCATTCATCCCCAAATTACCCACTCTCGCTCTCTCTTTTCATCCCCCTCGCATCTTTTCCTCCCTCACCCTCCTCCCACCTGCCTCCTCCTTTATTCACTCTTCCTTCTCATTATTTTCCTCTTGTCCAGCTCCTCTCCCTCTCTTCCTCTCTGTCCCCCCCCTCCCATCCTCACCGTTGCTCTGTGCAGCAGCGCCGGTCGTCAGGGAAACGGGATGTTGCATGGCAGCGCTCAGGCCCGGGTATCCACGGTAACCGTAGCTGAGTCCGGCTCCGTTGATGTAGAGCTGGGTGTCCTGGGAGGAGAAGGCTGATGCGGCCAGGGAGTAGGCGGAGTGAGCGAGGGACGCCGGCTCCCTCAGACCACCTCCACCGCTGGATGGCTTGTCCAGAGAGATCTGCTCATCCTGCCAGAGGAAACAGGAAATGAGGGGGGTTACCTTTTCAAAATAATACACAGCAAAGCTCAGTGGACAAACATACCACTGGAATTAAAGGGACAGTCCACCCCAAAAACAAAAATACACATTTCACCTCTTACTGTAGCATCATTTATCCGCTGAACGACACCTGCCGACTGGATTAACGCACAGAAGGAAGTGTGAGTCGTGACAACGCAGGACGTAAACATTAACGGCGTCCTCCTCGGCTGAGCTGTAACACTTCCTTCTGTGCAGAGTGATGCGGCCGGCAGGTGTAGCTCAGCAGAAAGAAAATAGTTCCTATAAAAAAACTACTCACGAGGTTTGAGGATGATCTTTAGGACCACCGTCATGATCACTTCTGGAAAAAGTTTTTGAAACGTTTGTTTTGGTGCTTTGAGCACCACGAGCCGAGTGAACATCTACCTCCATTATGTTCGAGAGAGTGGAGACATTTGTGCAGGTAAGAGAAGAAATATGTGTGTTTGGTTTTGGGGTGAGCTGTCCCTTTAAGAACCTGGGTTATGCCCTTTTTTCACAGACATAATAAAATCATTTTAGAAGAATATTTTCTTCCAAATTAGAACGTCATTTCAGACCAAGAGGATCTCTGACACGTCAAATACAAGATTAACTTTTAAGGTTTCCACCAGCTCTCCACGACTTTGAACATTTGCTGTCGGCAGAATCTTTGTGATGCAATCATCGTGGCCTAAGCACACATTCAGTTATTAGGATGGGATCATTTATTTTATTACATCTTAAGCCTGCAGTCAAACTGTGAATCAGAGACATGTTTGAGACGTCCACATGCACAATGTCCATGAACAGCTGTCTGCCTAAACATCTGATTTGTAGAACTACAGCTCACATCACAAGACAGACATGTCTTGTACAGCTTTGTACACACACACACACACACACACACACACACACACACACACACACACACACACACACACGCTTACATGATAGGCTTCGAGGCGCATCCTCTTTGCGGCGTTGCGTGATTCGTTCTCGCAGGCGGCGGCCAGGATGTTCTCAGCCATGGCTGAGGTGAGGTGAGGTGGAGTGGGACGGGTCTGCAGACGACAGGAAACAAGATTTTAATACATGAACCGTGCTGTCACAGTTTGTTTGAGTATGACAAGAAAACACATGAAGAACATTTAGATGCAGCTAAAACAGAGTTTACTGTTTTATTATTATTGTTATTAACAGTAAAAAGTTTATTTTCAGCGCTCTGCCTCCTGAAATGATAATTCATGTGAAGCTTCGCTGACTCTGCAGTCTGCAGGCCATAAAACAGCTGATGACGTCTTCTATTTTTAACTGTTACGTGCACATTAGACTGACACACATTCTCAGTCTCCTTCAGTATTCACTGTATGAAAAACTGAATATTTCTGAGGACTTCCTTCACATGCAAACAGTGTCTGTTAGGGCTGTTTGTGCAGCATCATGCTTCACCACTGGGGGGCAGCAGAGACATTTCAGTCGGACACAATACTAAAGTCACTGGTCAACCTAACTAACGTTCCCATCATGCACCTGTCCTGCATTTGTGGAGAGGTGTGCTACAGATGAATGCACAAACAAATAAATAAGTTTGACGAGTTCAGGCTCGACTTTTAGTTTATTGCTCCAAGAAGAAGAAACATTATCTTTTAATGACTAGTAAAGCTCTGTATTAATTATCACTGCACGCTCTGCTGTTTGCTGGTCGTGTTATCAGGTGTGAAACATATTAACAGAACACATCTGTCACTTTGAGTCACTTTGTCATGAATCCTCTCAGGGGGGAAATTCAACTTGCACATGTGGATGTGATGCAGGTGAAGTTACGCTGAGACGTTCTGCTCGGTGTCACATCTGTACACTGAAAGAAAACCGACTCGAGCGTGTCGTTTCTATAGTTACACTCCATATACAGGCACATTTCTTTTGTGAAAAGATGATGACGAGACTGCAAAGACTGCATTACATTATAAATATAGAAATATATTATTGTTTTTTAGTTTAGGTTGAAAAACAACTGGAGAGCACTCGATGAGAGAACAGAAGGCTGAACATGTTATATAAAAGAAGTATTTAGAACCTTCAGACTTGATGATGACTGAGCTACAGCTGATAAACATTAATCATGTCAGCGAAGACGAATTAAAAACTAGATTTCCGACAATATTTCGACAATAAAAGTTCCCACAAGGCCCTTAAAAATCTAGAGAAGGACATTTTACTAACTAAAGCACACTCATGTACATATTTAGATACTGTACACACTGTATGATTGAAAATGGTTCCCATTAATGTGACTCACAGGAAGTGGGCAGTTATTAAGGCTTAACATTATGCAGAATTAAGAGTGTGGACGCTTTGATTGACAGGTGGGTGCTCTTTAGCACCTGAGCTACATTTTTTAAAGGCTTTGCACCTTACGTCGACCAGAGCCGCCACACTGAGCTTCACAACAGCTCTTCAGAAACCTGTGGGTGACGTCACGGAGACTACGTCCAGGTTTTATACAGTCTGTGTTTGAGTTATCCTGACGCTAACCCGGTCACTAACGGTACAATCAAGCTAGAAGCAGTCTCCATCCTCGGCTCAGTGCTGCCCAACATGATGCGATTCGCTTAAAGAAATACAAACAACCTCTCTGCAGAATGATAACTGGTTCTCCAGCTAACGAAGGTCTGACCAGGTTCCCGCAGGAGCTGACTGAATAACAAAAGAAGCAAGGCCAACAGTGCATTATGGGACTTATCGGCTCTGAACATGTTGCTGATCAATCAGACTCCCTGAAAACCCAAAAACAGAAAAACAGAATCGAGACAGAACAAAACATTCAGTAAATAATCACAGTTTGAGTGTGAGCGTGATTTAGTCGAACTCGTCTGCAGAGCGAAAGAGGAATCATACGTCTGTCAGCCTAAGAGCCTTCTGACAGCAGGCACCAGCTCTGTGTTACACAGGTGAACACACACTAACGCGTCTGCACACCTCCGTGCTGAATGCTGCATTCAAGCTATGTTGGAAAAAAAACAGGATAAGAAGTCAGGAATGTTCACGTTAAATTTGTTGACTATTTAACAAACACTGACTCTATTTTTTATTATTTACACAATCACAGTTTCAACTAATAACAAGTGGAACACAGTCAGACCTCGTCAAAGCACGCACAGTCCTTTAAGCGCGTCACTCTAACAGAACATTAATTAGAAAATGCAAATATTTTAATAACTGATTTATCGTCCCAGCTTCTCCAATCCGAGGGTTTGTTTATTTTCTCAGTTTTATATGATTCTAAAGTGAACTTCTTCAGGTTAGTCAGATAAAACATTTCTGGGAAGTTATAATGAGTTTTATTTCTGTTGCTGACGCGTGTTTTAAGATGAGTTAACGAGGCAATTAAGTTGATCTCAGAAGAAGACAGAGAATAGGTGAAAAAAAATATTTCCTTTCTTGGCATATTGTGAGTTTATGTTATTTTTTTTAGACTAAAGAGAGCTTGTGACACACATAATCATGCTGTAACTACGAGGGGGAGGCCAGAGCGCTGCTAGGACTGTCGCCTCTTGAAGTACAAAGTGGTATTATGAGGTAGGATGTGACGAAGCTGGCTGGTTAACATGCTCTGCAACACAATATATTGATGTCTTTGACATTCTGTTGATAATTGTAGAAACTTAAATCTCTTAAATTCTTTCTCATCGCGCCTTTAACTCGCCCTGCTAACGAACTAACGAGCAGGTACGGTACCTCCATGCCGTTCTTCTTCATGCGTCGGCAGGATTTGAGGTAGGTGCGGATGCGCTTGCGGGCGCGTTCCTGGAACTCTGGGAACTGTCTGCTGCAGGACTCGATGATGGCCTGGATCTTCTCCTTGGGCTGTTTGGAGATGGGAACCATCCGATCCAAGTTCTCGTCCACGAACAGACGCACAAACATCTGCAGGAGAACAACACAGCTGTTTTATTGGCTTCTTATGGAAAGATGAACTCCACGACAGAAAGTTACCTCTGCTAAATTAAAGCTTCAATGTGCGATCAATGACGCCGACCATCAGCTCGTCAATATCTTTTCTTTATGAATATAAGGAGACTCCTTATTGATCCCTGTGGGGACATCATGTGAGACTGAGTTGAAGGTCTGACCCCGACTTACATTGAAGGCCTTTAGTCTCTCGGGATCGACTCCCTCCGTGTCGTTGATCTTGTCGTTGTCGTCGTGGTCGTCATGGTCGTCGTCGTCATCGTCGGGCGCAACCTGGCTGCCGTGACGCCCCATGGTCAGATCCTCGGCGCTCAAGTCCATCTTCACGCTGTCGTAACTGCCACCTGAACTGTACTGTGGGGACTAAACACACACACACACACACACACACACACAGAGTGTCTGAGGTCAAGTGTCTCAATTAAGTCTATACATCTATACACTGTCTGTGTTTTTACCATTTGTGGGCTTAAGTGGTCCATTGTTCCAGCTGATGTGTCCTTAATAAAACACTAATTAAGAGCCTCATTAAGATCTAACAGCTCGCCAATGAAAAGCTGCTTAAATACAAAGACTGAGATCTCCAGTGGAGACGCTCGACAGACATCATGAAGGTAAATATATAAAATATATTATAATATATATATAATAATATATTCAATATCTTTGTGTTTGTCACCTTGGACTCACATTTTTCACTAATTGATGTTTCACAGAGTGAATGATTAACAGAGAAGTTAATCAACAGGTTTACACACCGAACGATCAATTTCAGTTTGACATTCTGAAGTAGAAATAATCTGGAAATATAAATATCTTTCTTTCATTCTCTATTTTCTTTTTTTTCCACATTTATCCAGGCCTGGAAATCCTTGAAATCAATTTCCAAACTTTTCCATACTGCGTAGGACCCCTGAAGAGACGTAAATCTGACTGGTGGAAGGTGCGCAAACAGAGAATGTGAAGAGGAACAAAGTCCCTGCTGCCTCCACCCGACACTGTATGTGTGTGAGTGTGAGGAGTGTGTGTGTAGCTGTGTTTGTGTGGCGGTAATGCGTTCCCACCAAGGCCGGTGTGTATTGTTTGACGGCTTCTGCTATTCAGCTCCACACAAAGATGGTGAGAGGGAGGGAGGGAGGAGGTCTCTCCTCTCCCCTCACTTTTCACCTCCATCTTTTTATTCTTCCATTTCCATCTGCTGACTCCTCTTTACAAATGACAGCGCGCCTTTCATGTTTCAACAAAGACGGCCTGTATAAGACGACATGGATGCGACAATTAACCAAATCAAACCAAGATTTCATGTTTACTCTGATGGAATATTTCAGTATGAACAAACAGAAGCAGACGGCGTCTTTTGAAAGAGAAAAGACAGTTTGCAGAGCGAGTGCAGACAGCAGAGAGCGGAGACGCTGAACTGATGAAGCATAATCTTCATGTTTCATATTCATCATGTTTTTATACTTTTATTAAGTTTTCTTTACAAAAACTTTATTTTCATGACCGGAAAAGAAAGAACACAATATTCTCAAAATGTTTCGGTCCCTAACAGTTTGTATGGTTATATTTATATGGTTTCTGAGGTTCACGGTCACAGGTCCGACTGTGCTATTGGCTACTGTAAACGCCAATCAATATCTGATTATCTGATCTGATTATTACCAAATCCGTTTTTTGTACCAGGCTGTAAACATGTTTTTTATTCTGCTGTATATGGGGGCTTATGGAGATTGACTTGCTTTTGGAACCAGCTTCAAGTGGACGTTTGAGGAACTGCAGGTTTTCTGTGTGTGTGTGTGCACAGTGTGTGTGTGTGTGTGTGTGTGGTCTCACCTTGCCCCCGTAGTCCCTGCCGTCTCGGTCCAGTCGCAGCTCTGCGGCGTGTGTGTGGGACTGGGAGTGCGTGTTGGGAGTGTGTGCATTATGTGTGTGGAGGGTGTGTGTGTGTGGCAGCGGCAGGGCCGGGTGTGGAGCCTGCGGCGGTTTGGCAGCCAGCGGGTACTTCCTGCGGAGCTCCTCGGGCGCGTTGGGATGCAAAGCACCAAGCAACGCGGCGGCCGCTGCCGACACGGTGACGGGCAGGTGTGAGGTGGACAGGGGCAGGCGCTGAGGGGGCGGGTCGCTCAGGTTCATCGGCTGCTGGTCCTCGGACGACGAGGAGGAGGAAGTGGGCGTGCTAAAGTCCAGCGGGGCGGGGCCACCGTTTCCATTGACGACCTCGGCTTCCCTGACGATGGCGCCGTCTGTTACGGCGGAGGAGGGCGGAGTCAGAGCAGGGAGACCATTTCCACTGCCGCTCTCTGACGACGAATCCTCTGAAAGGACACACAGAGAAGTTTTGTGTTATTAAACTGGATCCAGCAGCAGAGCGCCGACACGCTGCAGCTCATATTTATCACACGCAGACAAAGACGTACACCAGCCTGTGTACTCTGTAACTGTAGCTCACACTTAAATCGACACACTAATATAAATCTGTCATCGTGGTCGTGTGGGGCCTAAAGCTCAGTGCATCTAAATCACACACATGCACACACAACGTCATATTTTACTCCTCATGGTGTTCAGTCGGGCAGATGCAAGAAGGAGAACGTCTTTTGTTATCTGGATGAATTAGAACATCTGAGCTGCCTGTTAATGTCTGAGCTTTTTGGTTAATGACTTTTACTTTGTGGGTTATGAACTTATTCCTCCTTGTTTTATAGAATTTCATCTCTGTTTCTATTTCACTTCATCTCTTACTTTTATTTTATGTTTTTAAAGACATTTTTCCATTTTCTTCCCCCCTGGAAAGGTCCTACGTGTAACATTTAAGCCGATCTATTGACATTCATAATTATATTTTTATTAGTGTAGAATCACCTGAAAATAAGATTTTTGTTACCCTAGAATGAGATTTTTATATCTACAGAGGGAGCTGGTGCTCTTCTGCAGAGTCCACCATGTTTCTACAGTACAGCCCAGAAGGCACAAACCAAACACCGGCTCCAGATACTGTATGGACTTCTGGGACGTTTTTTTACAAGTTTTGAAACAATAGGGTGAGGTGAGTGGTATTCAGCTGGTTGCAATTTGCAGCTTCACCACTAGATGGCACTAACTTCTACACACTGGACCTTAAGCATAAAAACAGTGAAGGGAGCTTGTGATTCTCTAGGTCATAATGACTGGATGATCATAACTCTTAATTCAATTCAATTTATGGACGTTATACCAGCTCCAGTTATTCTCTTTGGTGCAACACAATAAACACACTGACAAAGTAAGAGACACACTTTCATGTTTTCCAGATAGATAAATAGAAAAATACGGCGTCGACGTCAGGCTTCATAATCAGTGTGTTTGAGTCACTAATTTTAAAGTTACATTAAATGAACTTCCTGCATCAGAAGAAGAATCCATAAAAAATCAACTTCATTAGCAGGAACGTAATTCATGCGTCAGCCTCGGAATTTAAATCAGACACGTAACGTTGCGTTAAACATCATGCTACTATAATAATCATCGTTCCTATGTTTGTATGTCGTTGCAGGGAGAACATGTGACAGAGAGCTCCCGTGTCTGTAATTTCAGAGAGTGATTACAGAGAGCTCTTATTCTGTGTGAATTGATCTTTAACATAACAGATGTCATATGACTGCCGTTACAGACGCTGTCCTGAAGAGACATGCACACATAAACGATTACGTCTATTTATGTAATCGTTACTTATTTTTAATGCCCAGCAGATGGCAGGCTTCAACTTTGTGCCTCTCTTAAAATCTCCATGCTTAGACGTTGGACTGCAGAGCTAGTAGAGTACACTGCATTTCAACATGAGGCTGAATATCGTCCATGCAGTCATATTATTTGTCGTGCACTTGCACATGGGGTGTGTGTTCATATTACTGTGTATTTTCCAAACACTAAAAAATGAATCATTTTGCAGAAAAACAGGAAATCTCATCATTGCAGCCACAACTGTCTCACAGCTGGAATGAAATTGGGGGACAGTTAGTTTCTTCCTGCAGCCAGCAGGATGGTGACAGTGATGACTCCGTCACGAGGGAAATAATCTCCAGACTGTCGGCTGGTGGGGAAGAAAATAATGAGTCCTTCAAATTATTCTGATATATATATATATATATATATATATATATATATATATATATATATATATATATATATATATATATATATATATATATATATATATATATATATAAAAAGTTATCTAAAGCCACAGGCTCCGTGCTGACTGCTAACGCCTTCCTCACTACCAGCAATCAAAAACGAGGGTGAATAAAAAAACACCGTCGCCAGTTTTCCTTCATCGTGTTTCAGCTTCAGTCGTTTCTGAGAGCAGCGATGGTTTTTGTGTTATGAGTGAAATGTGGTGAGAGTCCTCAGAGAAATGCTGCTGTTCGGGTTCGAGTGGAGCGTGGTGAAGAGAGAGAGCAGTGTCTGTTTATTTGATTAAAGCCATCCAGTCTGCAGCCAGGCCAGACAATAACACAGTCAACACCCTGTGTTAGGACAGAGACCCCTCCCCCGCCTCCACACACCACTACTCCTCATCGTCATCGTCACCGAGCTCGTCTTCCTCCTGTCGTTATCAACGCCACGTTTTCACAGTGAACACGGTGCAAACTGAAACTTTTTGTTTTAGGACTCTCCTGCTGTTCAGATCCTTTAAAACTTCCTACAACAGCAAAATGTACTTCAAATCTCAAAAGTGAAAGTACTGAGAATAAACTTGTCCTGACATATTATTAAACACCACATTCATACACTGTTAATGCTACTTATGCATCAATAAAAGGCTGCAGCTAAGGATGATTTTCAATACTGATGAATCCATTATTCTTTATGAAAGATTTGGATATCTCGGTGCAGAGACACGTGGGGGCTGCAGCAACTATTATATCTATTATACTATGCTATATAATCTGTCCATCAATCTCTGGACTAATCGATGAGTCCTCGAATGTCTCGTTTTTATCCACAACATAAAGAGATTCAGATTACTGACACAGAGGAAGAGAGAAACACAGAAAATATTCAAATCTGAGAAGCTGAAATGAGAAATTTTGAAAATTTTTGATTATCGAAATAGTTGTTGATTACTTTAACTGACTTTTATTAATTGACTAACTGACGTGGAGCCTGATTATCTAGTTTAGATACTTCCAAACGTATCGATCTGAGTTCAGGATATTTTGGGGACTTTTCTTTAATATGTTTTATGAAATATTGAATAATTAACTGAAACATCTGAATCTTGACAAAGAGACCAAGCAGACACTTTACTGTTTTTTGCTTTGTTTGTGATTTCCTTAAAAGTTTCATGTGGACATGGACCGTCATGAATCACTAAAGAAAAAGCGGTCGGGGGTTTTACTGGTGTTAAACGCTTCAGTATTTATTACCAAAGAGGTTCAACATCCCTTTCTCTCCGTCTCTGTGACTCTTTTCAGGCAGACAGGCTACTAAATAAGTGATCATGGAATAAATGGTGTGTGCCAAGCAGGCTGGCAGGCAGGATGGATGCCTGTCCGCCCGACTGTTAAGTTTTATTGTTCTGAAGAGACTGTCTGTCCACACACACACACACACACACACACACACACACACACACACACACACACACACACACACACGCACACAGAATGAAGTTTTAAAGGCAGAGAGAGACTGTTCAGATTTTAAACAGCCAACTTCCAATTTTACCCCAATTTACTTCAACTGTTTCAACAGAGCTGCGTTTACGTGCACGGCGTCATAAAAAGAAGATGGAAAGAGATAAACGTGAAGACAGAAAGAAACTAAATGAGACGGAGCAGTAAGACGGCTTCAATGAGTTAAAATAGAAACCGAAAGCGGCTCCAATTAAGGATGATTGGAGGATAGAGGAGGAGGAGGAGGAGGAGGAAGAGGAGGTGATATGAATGAGTCAACAGTGCAAAAAAGAAAACCCTGCAGCAGCAGCTGGATTGTAAGGTAAAGAAAGTGATGTATAGAAAGAGAGAGAGAGGGTGGAGAGGGGGTGAGGATGGTATCGACTGTGTCATTCGTTCTGTGGGTGGGTGGGGGGAGGGAGGGGTGGAGCCCAAACCGCTGCCTGGAGAGAGAGAGAGAGAGAGAGAGAGAGAGAGAGAGAGAGAGAGAGAGAGAGAGAGAGGGAGGGAGGGAGAGAGAGAGAGAGAGAGGGAGAGAGAGAGAGGGTGATGCACTATCGAGGGAGGTACAGCCAGGCAGAAGGAAAGAGGTCAGGAGGGGGGTGGGAGGACGAGGCGGAGGAGAGGGTCATGGCTCGGGGGTGGAGGAGGAGGAGAGGAGAGGAGAGGAGGGGGGAGAGGGAGAGGATGAGGGAGGAGAGATGGGGGAAGGGTGGAGAGAGATTGAGGCAAAGGGACGGACACGTGGGAAGATTTTTTTGATTTTTATTGTCTCTTTTCTTCTTCGGCTCCGACCATCGATCACATGTTCAGAATAATATGTAGTTTATACATCAGTGCTGTTATGTACTGTGTGTCTTAAACACTGCACAGCCTGATGTGGCTTCATCGCACTGCGTGGTCGTGCTAACAAAGCGTGGATGTGAACTGAGAGAGAGAACGAGCGAGAGGAGGACGAATAAAAAGGGGAATGAGGGAAGCCCTGGGAAAGCATGGCAGAGTGTGTTTATGAGTGTGTGAGGAGAATTCATGCGTAGAGGCGAAGGCCAACCTAATTCCTGCCGCCTCGACACAAATCCTACAGCAGCCGAGGCCACCGTCACCGCCTCTCCATCCCTCCATCCCTCCATCCCTGCCTGACTAAACGCTGAGGGATCTCTGCTCTCCTCAGCTTCCATCTCCATCTATTCTTTGCATTTTTCTCTTCCTGTGTTCTCCAGCCCTCTTCGTCTTTCAGACACAAATAAGATGCAGCCTTCCTTCCTTCCTTCCTTCCTTCCTTCATCCCTCTCTGACTCACAGAGAAAGGTATGAGTGCTGCCTCTCCTTCTTCTCCGGGATCAGACGACATGATATCAGCGAGACAACAGTCTGTCGGGAAAGATTTGTTGTTCTGTCCTGCGTGTCCACATATTTTTGTGCACAAAAAGGTGTAAGAAGAGCCGTTGTTTCAGACTAATGCTCCTAATCAACGACTTTAGTTCCAATGAAACTGAGTCTTAAAGACTGAAAGTCAACGTTCTGCATCAGCTTCTTATGAACAGTGGAGTTCTACATGAACACACGGTTTTCTCACTGCTTTGAAGTGGACGAGGATCATAATCGTCTTTTGCTTATTTAGTCACATATTTAATGTTACTTTAAGTTTTCGGGGGCTTTAATGCTACAGGCAACATCATGGCAACAGTTTGGGCTCTTCCTTTAACATGAAACATACTTTAACAATGTTTCATCTTCAACGCTTCAGATGCCAAAGTTATTTGCACGTCATGCAAATTATGAAAAACTGAAAACTTGATTGGACGAGGTTTAGAGCTGCAATGATTACTAGATTAACTAATTAGTAGTAAACTATTAAGTGAATCTACTATAACAATTTTGATAAGAGACCATTTTCTGCTCCAAACAACTCATCGATCAGTCAAGATGGACAGATTAATCGATATCAACACTAATAGTTAGTTGCAGCCCCCCACGTGTCGTCACGGCATGAATTTAAGGCACTAAGATATCCTAATCTTTCATAAAGACCCATCTGAAGTATCTAAATGTCACAGTCAGGTCACAGCATTCTTCATCCCTCCTCTTCCTCTCCTCTTCTGCCTTTTCCCTCCAAACAACACGGCGCTGAGCCGTCCTCCCTCTCGTGTTTGTACGTGACCTTTCTAAACGCAGCAGACAATGACAGTAAACGCTAACATTTGCTCTCTCTGTAGAGTAACTCTGCTCAGTCAGGATTTAGCACTTGAAAAGGCGGCTGTAAAACAGCACATGAAACATTATCGTTCACTTAGAGCTGTTTCTGAGTCATGACACCCAAGTTCAAGAGTTATGACGCAAATAAAACAGATTCATTCAGCCTCGCGGGCGAGCGCTGCACAATGCATTCATGCACACGACTTTGTACCAAGTTACACATTTCACGATGCTCAGAAACTTTCATGTGTTTACATGCACACCAGCACTGTGAGTAACTATTTACACGAGGTGCTGCTGGATCATTCAAAGTTCATCTCATATTTGTGATGATCTACTCTTCTGTTTTGTTTTTACAGCTGCAGCTGGTTTGGAAAATATCCTGACAAATAATGATATCTTTGGCCAATATTCCAGTTTAAGATATCATGATATAAAAACATTCAAGAAGCTGGAAGCAGGTGGCGTTTGACTAGAAATGTTTGCTGCTGTTTCAGTCCTAGATATGAGATAATGTACATTAATGCAGATTCACACACAAGCTAAGCTATACATGCTACTTCAGAACCGTTTCATCGTCTCTTCAGAGCTCTGAATCTTTGCAGAAGGAACAGATTTACTGAAGCATCAAGTGGGTGAAACATTCTGAACATGCAGACACTGAAGGAACACTGACGATGTTCACGAGCTCAATAACTTTCGACAATATTCCATATTTGACATGGGCTGTGTAAACAGCATATTCTGTTTGGTTGCATGCACCGACATTATTTTGGGTTTGTGTATGACACACGGCTTCTTGCATCTTCACGCCAGCTCCGTGTGAGCCACAAGAAAGAAGAAACACAACTACTTTAACAAAACATGGATATCAACATGTATATCACAACGCTGAGCGTTTCATTGTGTTAATTAGAGGCTGCACGTGAACAGTATGGAAAAATGTTTTTATGCTCAGCTTGAACTGATACAGCTGCTGTTCCTTTACTTTCTCTTTTTCCTGACTCGCCACGTGACAACGGACAAAGTGGGGTTAATTTCTCAAGGACACTCTGAAGTGAGGCTAAAGTGCGACCTTTCGCTCGCAGGAAAGACTCGACCACCTCGCCTTCTTCCCATCTCTTTGCTCCCATTTCTTTTCCATCATGTTTATCTCCATCCTCCTCCACATCCTTGTCACACTCCTCCTTCACTCCCTCCCTCCCTCCCTCTCCCTGCACCACTCCCTCTCATCCAGTCTCTGGGTAGAAGTGCAGTGACTGTGATGCATGGCAGTGTTTAGTGTTTCCCTGCAGCCCGAGGGGCACCGCGGCACAGGGGGGCACCCGGTGTGTTTAAGAGGGCAAAATGTCTTCCTGTGTCAAGGACACACACACAAACACACGCATACACACAAACAAACACACACACACACACACACACACACACACACACACACACACACACACACACACACACACACACACAAACACACACACACATACAGAAAGAGCTAAAAGCCTGCGAGTCCCCAAAGAGAAGCAGGACAGGTGGACCGAGACTTCGACAGTCAATCATTGCTCAACCCACAATCCACCGGGAGGTGGAGGAAGATGCTGCATCAGCTGACCTGGCAACAAACATCTCCATCAATGAGTGTGTGTGTGAGTTTGTGAGTGTGTGTCCAAGGAGATGTTGTGTGTTTCTGTGTTTACGGCGAGCAAACGGTCGCTTTAACTGTCAGGCTGTTAGCTGGAAGTGGCGCAGAGGGGGGGAGCGAGCGACGAACACGCGGGGCCTTTCACACGTTGTAAATCACGCCTCGTCTCCGTCTTTTCAATTCACTCTTTCTGTGTCACTCACATGAAGGGTGAAAAAAAAACGCACACCAAGGTTAAAAGATACAAAAAACATCAGCCTGCTGACATTTACAGTTTTTGACATTTAGATAATTACGTTAACAAAGAGGATGAAGAGATGCAGAAAAATGTGTTGCTGAGTTTCTCCAGACAAACTGTCACTCTGGATGTCGAGTTCACTCTCTTCCACTGAGGTGATCAGATTTTGGATTTTAGCAGAATCTAATTTGGCTCCATTACTGCTAATGGGACTCTCTTCTCAATCACACTGTGAGATTCAAGTCGATAAGTCCCTTTTTGTCTGCTATGAAACCAAAAGCTGCGAGTCATGAAAAGAAATTCAAGGTCACGTCGTTATTTCAGTTTGTTTGGCTTCAAACCTGTGATCCTACGAGGACAACGACATCTTTGTGTTTAAAGAGCTGATTGATCATTTCTCTGACAACTTGACTGTCCAGGGAAATCACATGCTGTTCTGCTTGTTAAAGATTGTGACCTGCCAGCAGTCAGCGTTCTTTATGAGTTATTTCCTCATCCAGGGTAGTAGAAGTTCACAGGTTTGTTCTCAATATCAAATATCAAACATATAAAGTCATTTTTGGGCGTTTTTAATCACAGATTTTGACAGCAGGGCAGACTGGAATTGAAGCTATTGGAGTTTCAGGAGCAGGACCACACCTCAACTGTGCCTCTTCCCCCACAACACGGCAACAGATCGAAGATGATCAAGAGTTCACGCTTCAATCGCAATCGACAATCTAGCTACTGAAATGAAGGATGAAGAGAGGAACGCATCAAAGATCCTCAGCTGGACTCGCACCAGGGACGATGTAGTTCATCTTAAACATAGTTCAGCTCTCGTCCTCCTGTCTGCCTCTCTGAGGCAACTGTGGGCAACACACTGACTGTGGATAAGCACTTCATACAAACTGTCCCTTTAAGTGCAGGAAGATCAGAGAAGATCCGAGTTACACAGAACACGTGGAGGCAGACGTTCTATCCAGCTTTCTTTCTTCGGGAGTCATTGTGCCGATTAATGTTTGTAACATTATTAATTATTCAAAGTGTATGAGATCTTGAGCACAATGGTAATTAAAACAGACGTGTTGAGAAGAAAAGGTTTCTGTGATAAACCAGCTCAAACTGAGCAGAGTTCAATCTGCGCCGACGATCCCGCGAAGCCCCTTCGGAGCGAAGCGTCCACCGAACGCCGCGACGCGTTGAGTCAACTCGGAGTCATTTCTAATTAAGCAGGAGATGTAACGTCTCTGTGAACTTGAGAGCGACGGGCCTTTAATTAAAAAATGAGACGTATATCACCTGAGTGCGGATCTGAACGCTTCAATCAATATGATTTAATAATCGTCACAAGATATTTTACATTTCTGCTGCACACAGGGGAGAGCACAACAAATCAATGTCTCTATTGTAGTGATGGGGGCACTTGTGCATTGATTTAAATAGGGCGGCCGGATTAAAAACCCTGGCATTAATTAAGCAGATTGTTTCTTTAATGCGGTGGAGAAATAAAGGCTGTGTAAACAGGAGCCCCGGTCGGGCTTCCACCTCCTCCTCGTCCTCTCCATTTATTTCTCCTCTCTCTCCCTACGACTCTTTTTAAAGCTCAAACTCTTCTTCTTTACTCCTGCGTACTTTCTTTATCTCGATCCGAAGGAATCACATGACGGCAAACATCTTTTCACGCCACGTAAGACGGATTTTTCTTGAACGATAACTCGCGGACCCTCGTTTGGCTCAACAGACATCAGCAAACATGTCATACATTAGCTTTATGCTTAGTTGCATCATGATTTATTGTTGTAAATGTCAAGTTGCTGCCCTTTCTTGGTTCCATTAGAAAACACAATGTGACCTTGTGTGTGTGTGTGTGTGTGTGTGTGTGTGTGTGTGTGTGTGTGTCGTGTGTGTGTGCGTGTGTGTGTGTGAATACAAAGGTTTGTCTGATTCTGCGTCTGTCACAGGCTGCATTATACGACCCTCGCTCCTCGCTCTCAATGTATGTGAGTCCATGTGGGTGTATGTATGCGATCTGTGCGTCATCGTGCAGTCACATGGTTGCATGGTAAAGGACACAGTGATGACCCCTGGGAGGAACACAACGCCCTGATCTTCGTCAGGCAGCAGCAGCAGAGGTGACGGGGGAGTGTTGGATTCAACTTGTGACCTGGATGAACCTTCAGCCTTCACACTGGAATATGTGTTTTTAAAAAACACTGCGTGAACAGCACTAGGCTGGATAAACATCCACCCATTATCTGTAACCGCTTATCCTCATCAGGGTCACGGTGGCTTTGGGCGAGAGGCGGGGTACACCCTGGACAAGTCGCCAGTTTATCGCAGGACACATGGAGACAAACCATTCACACTCACATTTAGAGTCACCAATTAACTTGTTGAGGTCACTTCTTTGGAAGCTGGAACCCACGCAGAGACACCCGCACAGAAAGGCCCCAGCCGAGGTTTGAACCAGGAACCTTCTCGAGGCAACAGTGCGAAACCACTGCACCGCTGTGACGCCCATGAAGGCTTTCAGTCCTATTAAAAACACGGGGTAGTGGTCCAGTGTGTCAGATTTACATATTATACAATGTTTAATCATCTGAGAATAAGAATCATTATATACAAACCATACAAACTAAACGCTGACTCTAGAGAAGAAGTTTCGTGTTTTGACACGTTTCAAGGCCACCGTAGTTTCTCCTCCTCCACGTTAGGAAGGAGACGGTGAGGTCATCTGCAACTACACCACTAGATGTCACAAAATCAGTTCAGATCAGGTCTGTCGTACAGAACTGAAGCGCGCTGAGTAAAACACCCAAAACTTTGAAATCAAATCTGTCCTTGAGTTTTTGTTTCAGTTTTTGTTCACCGGCACCACAAACTGCCTGACCGTGAAGCTGAATCAACACCTTCAAACAACAAAAATGGAACATTATAACCTTCATGACGGATTCACTGCGTTTGTTTTAACCAAATGATCTGCCACCGGAGCGCAGGAAGACTCATGAAAGTCTTCAACTCTCTCTCATCATCGACAGAGTTTGTTTTTTTAGATTTCACCGTGAAGAGTCAATGAAGGTCTACACACACACACACACACACACACAGAAAAAAGCAAAAAAAAAACTGTGGTGCTTTTTACATTTCTACAATTATCTGTCAGCTATTAAGAGCACTGAATCGATTTCAGTGTCATTAGCAGGCTGGGCGTTGTTGAGTGGACTGCAGAGGAGGAAAGAGAGGAGGAGGAGGAGGAGGAGGAGGAGGAGGAGGAGAGAAGGCAAGGAGAGAAAGAGGAAGAAGAAGTAAAACTAGGATAAATTGAAGGAAAGAACTGCTGCAGGGGAGAGAAGAAGAAGAAGAAGAGGAGGAGGAGGATGGATGGATGGGTGTGAGGCCGAAGAGGACAAGACAGTGAGGAGGAGAGGAAAGGTGGAAACATGAGGAGGGATAAAAAGGAAGGAAGAAGAGGGACGCCAGGAGGAGAAAGGAAGATGAAGAGGAGTGCAGATTAGAGGGTTAGAGGGAAGTACAAAAGAGCAGAGAGGAGTACAGAGGGGTGGATGGATGGAGGGATGGATGGAGGGATGGAGGGAGGGACGGATGGATGGAGGGAGGGTGGAAGCTCTAATGGGTCGTCCCCTGTCGTTTTTCATTTGCAGCTTCACTACGCAGTGACAGCTAGAGGCTTTTCTCCCCCCTCCCTCCCCTCAGAGGAGCTAACCTGAGCGAAAGTGGTAACAGATGCTAATTCCTTCACTCCCCCCTCCTCTCCTCCTCCTCCTCCTCCTCCTCCTCGGCCTCCTATCCCAAGGGATGGAGAGCCATGGGGAGGTTATGGGGGAGAAGAAGGAAAGGAGGGGGTGATGGTGATGGTGGTGGTAGTAGAAGGGGGAAGGGGGGGAGACAGGCTGTCGACTCCCCCGTGTGGGATTACAATGGATTATCCCGCTAAGACGCGGCACGAGCTGCTTTGCCAGCCGCACCCCGCGACGCACCGTACGGCCCTGCAGTGCATGGCATCGTCATAGCAACGACCCTCCAAGCCCAACCCACCTCTCACACACACACACACACACACACACACACACACACACACACACACACACACACACACACACACAGGTTCATCAGTATCAAATTATGACGCTAAAAGTTTTTTTAATCTTTATCTTTTATCTTGTCAAAACTTTCATCTCATAACGTGATAATGATCCACTCTTCCTTTTTCTGACGTTGCCGTATAAATGTGACGATTGGCGAGTAAACTGAAAACATCTTTGGACTGCATGAGGACGGTCAGTGTGTGTCGTCTTATCGAGCGGTGAGACAGTTATATATTCTAAGTTTTTAAGATTTTGAGCTTCAAAACGTCTCAGGAACCTACGGGTGATGTCACGCATACGCTGTCCATTCTTTATGCTGTCACTGGTGCTTGCTTGTATTTCATTGGCCATCATGGCAGCTTGCAGGGTGACATGGTCTCAGACTGGTCTCTGGAATCATCCGATTTCAACTCTCCTTTGACCACATGACTTACTAAGATAATATGATTAATAGATGATAGAAATATTTGTAAAACCCAGCTTTTTCTTTTTTTGTATAAAAACTCTGAGATTTAAAGAAGATGAATGAAACAGAAACCAGCTTCAGAGCAGACACGCTGCTGTAATCCATCATTAAAGGAGGGGCGTGAAAAATGAAGAGTGGGAGGACGAGGGAGAAGAAAATGTGTGTAAAGTTTATCTTCATGCATATTCCTCCTGGACCTGAATAACATACAGCATGCAGACAAAATCCCATAATCATCCACACAGGATGGAGGAGCTTCCTGCAGTGTGTGAGTGTCCTCTAATGTCTTTGAGGTGTCTTGCCATCTCCAATAAGTCTGTGTGTGTGTTGACACCCCGGATGGTCCACCTGCATGCAGCCTGCAGAGGACCATCTGGACACCACACACACACACACACACACTCATTATGCAACGTGTTCAAAAGCACATGTCTTTTTGTACGACCTACACACACACACACACACCCAAAGCAGCCACCAGATTTCAACGGACACACACTTTGAAGTGACAGATAATCGTTCCTCTGTGACCTAGAAAATCCTGTCGTGAAGCTCCGATGGAATATCATGACACAAAAACAAGCCTCTTCTCTAAAAGCTCCCGCGTTAGAAACCCTGACCCCGCTGCAGATGGATGGAGAGAGAGAGATGGAGTGTTTGCAAAGTGATAGCTAAAAGCCTGATCAATCTGAGAGAGCGAGGCAGATAGTGGGAATTGTAAAGAGAGAGAGGCCTGTTCAGATTCTTGTTTTTTTTCCAAGGCTGCAGGAAAGTGTAGGAGAGACGCAGAACTCTTCCACACTCCTCTATTCTAATCCGCAGTTTGTCCTCTTCTATTGTTGGATGATTTGAGCGCTTTAATAAGCCCTCATTTCATCCATCAAGCCCTCTTTGCCCTCTTTCCACTCCATCCTCCTCCCTGCTTCTGTTTCTCCTTTTGTTTTCAGATTCAGACCTCTGAATGACGGCTTTCACCCTTTCATATGCAAAGAGAAATACTGGAACATCATGAGGTATAAAGAGGGGAAGGACAAGGAACAGAAGTGAGGAAAAGGAGTGATGGTGAAACGAGGAGCAGAGATGGAGGATGGAGAAGGCAGGAAGGAAGGAGGCGAGCGCCACAGCTGACCGCTCATTATCCCGTCTGGAGGAGGCTGGTGTTTCTGTGTCTGATGGAGCTGGATGGAGGAGTAGAAGGATGAGGGGGGTGCACAACTGTCAGTCATAAGGCAGGGAAGCTGAGACAGGGGTGGATGGATGGATGAAACAACCTGGTTGTTATCTGTCTACAGCCTCACAGCTCCACCTCTGACACAAACCAAACGCTGCACCGCGTCCTGATGATGATCAGAGTTCCACGTTTACAGTCGGCTGTCCGATAAAGAAACCAGACCCCGTTTAGAGATGCGTTTAAATGGTAGCCATGACAACAAAGCTGCTCCTGGGGGCAACTTCCTGGATGTTTCTTATCTGAGTTGCCCAACCTGTTGCTCTGCCTGTCATTGACTCACCCTATTAAACATAATCGATCAAGTTTCATGCAACACATCTGCAACCAATCTGACTAAAATCAGACATATCACACAGAAATTCTCCTGAAAGTCGCAAAAAGTGTGTGTGTGTGTGTGTGTGTGCTGTAATGAAATTTGGGTGAACTAAATGTTGCCATTGTGTGTGTGTATGTGTGTGTGTGTGTGTGTGTGTGTGTGTGTGTGTGTGTGTGTGTGTGTAGGAGGGAGACTCTGCAGCATAAAGAGAGTATAGAAGGTCAACAGAGTAGAAGAGGAGGATGTTACAGTCAGCAGAGCAGCAACAAAGACACGGCTGTCACAGCCTGGTACTGCTTATACACCCAGACACACACACACACACACACACACACACACACACACACACACACACACACACAATACATAACCTCCTTGATTACTTCTTGTTGTTATTTTTGCCTTTGCTAAAAGAGACGTGGCATCTCAGGAGACTCAGACCAATTAAATACAAGATACATACAAAATAATGAACTAACACATTATTTATAACATCACACACACACAGTTTAGCATGTACAACGTCACACAATACACAACTGATTATCAACCAGGAGGCTTCAGATGAACTCTGAAAAAATATGTCATGAATCCTCCGTGAATCTTTTAATGTGAATCGTTTAAAGTCAGTGAAAGTGAGAGGCCCAGTGTGCGTTAACACATTTACATAAGCAGCTAATTAATGCAAAACTGGAATTGTACTGCGACGACACAACGTTGTGTTTTTATTTAACAACAATTAATCTGGATCAATTAAAGCAGAAAAAAACAAGTTTTGATTTTTTTGTGTGTAAAAATGCAGAAAACTGGAACACAATACACAAAACATCAAATATTCTGATATCATATCATCATGTGGAGAAACATAGTTATTAACTATGGTCATATTACTAGAATCAGTGTGACTGAAACCCCCTCGCCTCACCCTCACCTTCCTATTGTGAAGGAGACTGATTAAAACATTGCTATGAATATTACACTCCATTTCTGCCATATTCTGTAAATAGCGCTCTCTACATGTGACACACCGGACCTTTAAATGTGAACAGGAAACAGAAATCTGACAAGATTTTCTGGATTTTTTGCAGCTGTAGTCGAGGACAACGATATTTAAATAAGTAAACAATCCAAGGTGGTGTTAAAGCCGCGTGGATGAACTGATGAACCGTCGCTGCACGTTTTCCACTGAGTCAATTACACAAACCCAGCGAGCCAAATGCTGCAGCTCGACGGGCAGGGGGAAGCCCACGTTATTTCATTTATTTATTTATTTTAAGCGATGATAAAATTCATCATCACAAGTGAGGAAGGATAATGAGGTGAGATAATAGCTGTCATGCTGTAATCCAGAGTCAGCGCTCTGTGCAGCAGAGTAATGCAGGATCCGGGCAGTCAGTCAGCAAGCTAATAGGATGGGACGAGCACAACGCCAGGCAGCCAGCCGCGATGCCAACATGACACAATGCAGCGCACCGAGGCTGCCCGCAGGGGACGCACACACACACACACGCGCGTGAACACACACACTGTTTCTCCTCCGTCATCCCTCTTTCTCTCTCTGTTTGTTTCTCACTCCCTCCCTCTCTCCTGCCCTTTCACCCACTTCCCGCTCTAATTCGATGCTGTCCATCATCCTCGGTGGTCCTCGCTCAGCGGGCTGATGGATGCAGCAGCTCGCGGGGGTCAGATGACTGTCTCTCCCAGGACAGAGGGGACAGTGTTTTCTCCGTAATCTAAAATATCTCCAACTTCATGTTTCTTTTTCTCACTCTAATGAACGGCTGACGTCATCCGCAGGCAGGAAAACACAACAAAGATACAAACACACACCAAACATTCAATTTCTGAACGTCTGAATATTGAGATGACGAACCTGCACTGATTATCTCACCACGAAAAAGATGATTCATGTCTCTGAGAATAAAATCTGACACTACACGGTGATACAACGATGATTAAGAAGAAGGTCAACGTGATAATATTTGAACTAATTAATGAGGATGACACACTCGTTTATTAACTTCTCTGTTGACTTTCTGTCTGCCGTTTATTGAAAGTAGGAAGCACGTATCGTGCAGCATGAAGGTCTCAAGACGTAATGCTACTGCTAAAGAAATGTGCCAAATTGGCATTTCATGTGTCTGTTTCCTGGACCAGGATCAGATCCACACGCTCCTTAAGTTATTTTAAAATCTTTCGATTCATGGAAGTGGCAAAGCACTATTTATTGTCCTTGTTAGACAGTGAAGCACAGTTAACATACAGTTCAGGCTGTGATAGGCAGTAGTTAATCCTTTACATGTCGTAATTCAGGTGAAAACCAGACTTCTGCACCTCTTCTTGTTTTCAGGCTTTAGAAAATCGACTTCATGACGGGAGTCTTTGGCCAATCACAGCTCATTTCAGAGAAAGCGCTGCTCTACAAATGCAGATGCGTGTGCACATCCCTTCAGGTGTTGAAAGCTTGATTCAAAGGTGGACAATCCTGCGACTTGTGCTATATTTCCAGTACCTCCTATGCCTACAACAGAGTTTAGTACAAAAGGGAGACAATGGGGCACAATGGTGGCAAAGCTGGGCTGTGTCCCATTTCCTTTCTGTGTTATAAGAGTCCAGTGTAATTAATATGGCACCTCTGCTTTGTCTCAACACTCACCGCACAAGCAGAGAGCGATGTCTGGAGCATTTTCTTGTCCAGCTGTGAAAAGGCTTCATCTGCCTCTGAAGCCTGGGGTGCTCTGCCCCGGGGCCGTGAACTGCCGGAGGGGGCGTCTACGAGAAGGACTGAGGTCCATGTGGAGCCTTACGAGGTTTTAAGAGTGAGGACAGAGACAGGTATCCAGTCACACAGAGGAGGAACAGAAAAATCACAAGCTGAGAGGAAAAGAGAACGAGTGATGAAGAGGAAGAGCGAGCTCTAGTTTGAATGAGCGTGGAGAGAGGGAGAGGACGGAGAGACAGAGTCAACCAGGCGGCTTGTTTACTCTCATTCGCTCTAAAATCACTCGACTGATTTCAGCCCCGTCAACAAAACACACATATGTAAATGTGGAAAGTGCAAAGACTGTAATTATCTACATTAACAGCATCAATTTTCAGCAATTATGATAATGATTAGCATACACATTCACGGCTCCATTTGTTATTTAAATGTAGTCCTGCGGTTCTTAACGCTGTCCTGTTTTCTCAGCAACAGCAGCAGTCGAACGGGGGGAAAACGTGAATATCCGTCCGATGTAACGGACAGCTGCTGCAGCCTCGACAACTTCTGGAAATGGGTTAAACGTTTTCACTACAGACATCTGGAAATTTGTAAAACTCCAGATTAAAAGAAGAAATCCTGCAATCTGTCCAAACACGAGACAAACAAGTCTCCACTCGCGGTGCTACAGTGCAACGTTTTCATGAACGGGTCCCGGCTCTGTTCTCGGGCACCCGATGACACGATACACACTCCTGCCAAAGGTTTCACAAAGACTACTAGACGTGAACATGGGTGTAAACGATGCAGCTTTGCAGATGTTTTATGAGGATGGAAATGCATTCAACATGTTTATTAGACCTGAAGGATTCACACAATCTGACCGTGAAATGCACGTCTCCTCATTTCCTGTCGTCGATTCACGAATAAAAACACGAGCGCCCCGAGAAATAATCAGAAAAAACCTCATTAACTCACGAAACGCAATTTTAATCCAATTTATAAAGGAGTGGAAATATGAAATGGGACTGAGAGCATGACTAAAATAATGAATGTACTTTGGTAGAAACAATCAGCTGTTTGGTTCTGTTTGGACTGTAACATTAATGTCTTGTCTGGCAGAGTTGTCTGTCTTCTTTCTTCCAGGTAAAGCCCGTTCAAAGTTACAGCTGAAACACACACAGGCGGTTAAATGAAAGGAAAAACCAGCGTGAAGTGTCTCAGAAGAAGTCTCCAGAACAGCTTCAATGCACCTTGCCATTGATTCTACAGTCTGTGAACTCTCCTGGAGGGATGAACCGACTATTTGAGCTCGCTGTGTCTCAAAAAACGTCTCTGCTTCAGAACTCAGGTCAGAATTATTCGTCAATGAGCAAATCATTTCACAGATCTGAAATCAACAAAGAAAGTTAATGTTAATGCATCTGTATACCTTGAGGTCAGCAGTTTGGTCGGACACACGTAAGAAATCTTGATTGATTTCAGTCGTCATTGTTTGTGGACGATGATCTGATCAGAAAATGAAATCAGAGTTTGCTGCTTTCTTTCTCGGTCACGTCTAAAAAACGCAGAGAGAGGAAAATTCTACAATTGCGTCTTTCTCTGAACGCCGCGGGGACAGATTCATTATGTCACTCGTTATCAGCGGCACAGTTAATCCTGCTGATGGCAATCTCAAGCTGAACAGATCCATCTCACTGTTTAATGAGATGTAATCCTCTCCGCCAATTCCCTCCTGTCACTCATAGAAACTGAAACCACACACACACACGCCCACGTGCACACACACACACACGACCAACAGAGGGAAACTTTGCAGGTTTTTTTCCGCTAACAAGGAAACTTTCAAAACTCAAAATCAATCAGATCCTGGTGGAAGAGAGCCGACACACACAGATTTAGTCGGTTTCTGATGAAGATTCGAACTTTTTAAGGATTTTTAACGAAGCATCTGTTATTAACCGAGGAAACAACAGAAATGTGACTGAGGTCATTCGAAGACAGCGTGTGCGTGTGTGTGTGTGTGTGTGTGTGTGTGTGTGTGTGTGTGTGTGTGTGTAATCGAAGGAATTTCATGCATAAAAGATAAAATAAACAAAATCAAACAATCCTCATTCTGTATATATGATATACAGCCGCACTGTGCTGAGGCTTCGTCTCTCAGGAGAGGAGGAAGAGGAAGAATAGAAGATGGATTGGATATGAGCGCCCGCTCTCTCTCTCACACACACACACACACACACACACACACACACACACACTAACACACACTTTCCCTCCTCTGATGAGTCAATTAATATTGCATCATGTGGGCAGCAGAGGGGAGAAGGAAATAATCTCAGCCGACACACCGATACAGCAGCTGTTCGACACATCCTGAATATACTGAATATATTCAGCTCCTCCAGCTGTTGAATTGTGCAAATATGACACAAAAATGTATCTTTGACGGACACGTGAGGTAAGAACAACAATCTATGGAGTCTTTCAAGAACTAATGCATAAGATATGGAGCAAACTTCTACTACACAGAGCAGCAGAGGCAAAAACATGACGCCCGACATGAATTATACATTATGTACACTCTTAAGAGTTCATGTATGTACTAAGCAGACTGATAGTAACTCATTATAATCATATTTTCTGAGAATTCTGAGGAAATTTGATTCAAATTTGTCATTTCATGTCATGTACAGCACGGTAACTTTGTGTCTTTATGCAGAAGGTGTCAGATTTTTGCTAAAGTCGATAAATCCCTCGAAAAGACCAAAAGTCATCAGCACTTTCTGATATCCACAAACTGTCTGTGGCTCCATGTGAAGATATAAACCTTTAAAAAAACAGCTGCTCACTGTAGATTTTACCACGTTACTCAAACGGGAGGCTACATTTTGTTGGGGACTATTTTCAGCGGTGGATTAATCCACTTTCAGTGCTCCAGTGAGTATTTGTGGCAGCAGGCTGATGTGTGTGTTTATGTGTGTGTGACTGAGTCAAAATAAACTACAGTGTGTGTTCTGTGTAATAAAGGAACGTGTCACAGTGCAGCAGCGTGCCTCGCTGATGTGTTTTTAATACTTTTGAACAACAGTGGAGCTCCGTGACACACAGGAAGAAGATATATCAGCCTGTGAGACAAACACAATAAATGTCAGTGGAAACATTCACTGTGTTTTTATGAGCTCTGTTAACAAAAGTATAAAATAACATCAGACTTTAAATTAAGTACAGGCTCATTAAAACGTTAACGTTCAACCTCAATATAGTTTTTTTTTCTGCATGGTTGAAACTTGACGTGCCTTTGACGTAAGTCTGAGAGCAAGTCGGATAACAGAGGTTGTTGTCAAACTGCACGAATAGATGGAGTTACTCCCACGACCTCAAACACACCTCCTGTTTGTAGCTCATAAACTTTTGTCTTTACCTGCCGCCATTTTCTTGTGAGCGCCCGATCAGTACGGCACACGTCCAACTCTGAACAGAGGAGGCGACATGTTCCACTGCTGAGCTACGTTGAGCATGTGAAAGTAAGCTGCTAGATTTACTAGCCCAACGTGGCATTTTACTTGCCCCGGGCAATTCTTATTGTTGAGTCCTGTAAAATATACCAAATAATGTGGAGTCCATGGTTCTGCTTCTTTTACAGGAATGAGACAGACAGACAGACAGACAGACAGACAGACAGACAGACAGACCAGTACTGTCACATGAGGGGGGGACGTGATGGCCGCGAGACAGAGGAGGAGAACAATGGGCCACTCCTTCTGGTCTGCATCAGAGAGGAGAGGAGAGGAGAGGAGAGGAGAGGAGAGGGGAAGAGAGGTGAGGAGAGGAGAGGAGAGGAGAGGAGAGGATAGGAGAGGAGAGGAGAGGAGAGGAGAGGAGAGGATAGGATAGGAGAGGAGAGGAGAGGAGAGGAGAGGATAGGATAGGATAGGAGGAGGCGATCATCCCTGACTCCATCACTGAGGGGAGGAGAGACTGACTGAGCAGAAGTGAAGAAAGAGAAGAAGAAACAAGAAGTGTCAGAGATGAGAGGGAGAAAGAGAAAAAGAGGGAGAGAGAGGATGGATATGAGTGTGTGGGTGAGAAGAGAGAGAGAGAGAGGCTGAACAAAGGAGGAACAAACAAAATGTGAGCAGGAGGGAGAGAGAGGAGGAGAGAGGGGGGATGGTCGGACGGGATGGAGCGATGTATAAAGTGATGTAGAGGGGGTGGGGCTTTGTGTGTGTGTGTGTGTGTGCGTGTGTGTGTGTGTGCGTGCGTGTGTGTGTGTATGTGTGTGTGTGGAGGTACAGGATATTTTCCTGTTTCCCAGCTAAAAGCCTCGGCTGGTTGTTGTGCACATGGAAACATGCCGCCTATTCTCTGCTGGCATCCAATACACACACACACACACACATATTTATACCGTCTGCACGGACCAGAGGAGCAACAGCTCTGCTCCTCTGGGTCGGAGACGATTGATACAGATACTTGTTTAGAAGAGCGAGAACACGCCGAGGCTAAAAAGGTGTGTATGTATGATATACAGGAAGAAATAAGTGTGTGTGCGCGTCGGTGTGTGCAGCTGATCTGCTGTTAACGAGCTGTATAATTAATCCAGACACAGAGTAACCTACACACAGTGTAAATGCAAAGAAAGGAATAACCTGCGTGATTCATAAAGTTTACACCAACTCCAAAACTCACAAAACATGTTGCATAAAACTGCAGAGTCATTAAAACTAAAAGCACGTGTACAGCGGAGCAGCTTTCATTATGTACGAGCCAAACCGTTAATGTATCTCATGTACCTGTAAACCATCACAATTATACAGCTTCATCATGCAAACAGCTCTGACTTCTTGTTGAAGGACTCATCCAGTCAGCTCAGCTGTTGCTTTACTTCAGCAGTGTGTTACAATTCAATAATCCAGATTTTAGAGTGTGTGCCCTGCAGTCACAGTCACATGCATGAGACTATTCTAGATCTACTGCGGGCTGTATCATGCAGTAATTATCTGTATTATTATTATTATGACAGGCCCTCGAGGGGAGAATCCCTGCGGGGTTGCACACTTTGCACAGCCCGTGCGATGGTTCTGGGCGTGCACAGGGTTTTTGTTTCGTTTCACGCTGTTCATAGATTTATAGATCTGCTTTTCACAATTCAGAAATACAGGAAGAGTAAGAAAATAAAGATAAATAGCACTTGCACAAATGAATTTCAATGTGCCACTTTTTCTTCTTTTTCTTCAAAAACAAAATTTTAAAATATGAGACAGTCACTGAATATTCAGCTCACTTTATGAGTTTTAATGTGACAATAATCAAAGTCTAATGGTGCCTGGAGAGGTTTACTCTTAATTAATGCTCGTCCAGCAGAGGATAAACTAATACATGTTTATCTTAATCAAAATGGTCCAGTGGTATTTTCACATCGTCACTTAACTTCTGCTGCTTGACTTCAGACTTTAAGAATCATCATGAAATGAACATCAGTCACAGAAGAGCTGCAGATTTTTACTATAAATGCTGAGTCACATATGAATGAGACAACTACATGATGATGCATCCTGACTGAAGTATTCCACTCCATCCACTCATAAAAAATTAGACAGCTGTGTCATGCCGTCATCATCCGAGGAAAATCTTGCAGAATAAACAGTTTAAAAATGGATGCTAACAAAGTTAGCATAGTGAAACCTTTTTCTAGGTTTGGTGTCTGAACTTTTTATTATTCATACGTCTGTATAATTTTGATGTTTTTATGAGGTTCATTTGTGTAAAAATGGATTATGATATACTGATATATAAACGTCTCTCTCTTCCTGTCTGCCTCTTAGCCTTCAGGACCACAGTGGGAATAAATCATGTGACTTTATTACGATATCCTGATGAATTTTATTACTGTACGCACATCTGTGCACTTTAATTTATCGAAGAAGAAGCACAGAAATCGTAGTACTGAAGAGTACAATAGCTTTTGTTGGATTCAAGGCTGGAGAGATGAGGAAGCAAATAGACTTCATTCCTCTTTAAAAAGCTGCGTGTACTCATGTTCAGGTTTGTTCAGGGTAAAGAAAAAAAGAAGATCGCATTATGCAGAATGAATGTGAGCGTAGTCGAGCAGTTCGGGGGGTTTTCCTGACATATTTAGGGTAAGAGGCAGCACATGATTCCTCACAGGCGTGTAACAACACCCCTTCCTCACGCAGCCTTCCAATTTTTTATGCTTCTCCTGTTCGAGTTCCCTCTGCCCTCGTCATCTTCTGCCTTCTGGCTCTTCGTTCTTCCTCCTCCTCCTCCTCCTCTCTCCCTTCTCATTTACTCTCCTTCTCTTTGCTCTGCCTCGCCCTTCGTTTTTTTTTTTCCTCCTTCCTGCCTCTCTTCTTTCCTCTCTTCACTTTCTGCTTCAGCTCTGCCCTCCGTCTGTTCCATTCTCATTTCCCACCTCTCCTCTTACCCGCTGCATCCCATCTAATAATTTTTTTGGCTTCCCTTCAGCTCTGCTCTTTTTTCTCTCCCAATTTCCTCCCCCCCTCTGCTCCCTTCTCATTTTCTCCCTCCTCTCACTCTGCCCTCCTCTTCCTCTTCTTCTGCTCCCGTGCAACCTTGAAGAAAATGGATTATAGATGGAGAGGGAGGGAGGGAGGGAGGGTGTAGC
>OX336891.1:2050551-2063051 GCA_946959425.1 Argyrosomus regius | reverse complement strand
ATAACAAGAAAGTTGTTGAGCGTCTCCATGTCGGTTTTTAGATTCAAACCAGTTCTTGTTGAAATGAAACAGCAGAATACAGCTGACCTTCACTTGCACCGCTACAGATCCCTTTCATACGACAAACTCACTCTGCTGTTGTCAAAAGTCATTTAGTCGAAGCTCCAAACTAGATCACAAACCTGCCTGTTAGTGACATTAACTTCTGTTAGCTTCTGTTTTGTAGAAACGTGGAAACTCACCTCCCCTCTGCGTCACCCAGCAGAGAGTGTGTGTTGACTCACGGTGAATTAGGTTCGCTCTATATTTTTGGGGTTAGCCATGAAAGATTGATGTGGAGGCGAACTCTATATAGGCCAGTCAGAAGGAGCGGCAGCTTTAATGCACTTTAATGTACTGTACTCTGCTCTGCTGGGGGACAGCGGGATGGAAGACTGTGACGTGCTTTGGTTTGGGAGTCAAACTGTCTCTTGGTTTTACATTCACTCTCTCTAACTGGCTTTCTCGCAGCTCAATAATTCACTTGTTGGTTTTTTTTAGAGATCTACTCTGTTCCAATTAATTTTATTTCTACTTTCATATTCTCCCTCCGGCTTCACTCTTTATGTTTTTGCTTTCTCTTTGCCCCTCCCAGCATTCATCTCTCCCTTGATATTCTGTCCATCAGGCCGTTTAAAGTGAGGCTCTGTGAAACTTCTGTAATGCAAGATAAAAGTTGCTACTTTTTAAACTGGTTATGAAACATTTAATACTGATGGCTCTGTATGACCTATATGAGCAACTGAGAGCGGCAGCGAGAAGATTATTATTATTACTGAAATCAGGCATGCAGACCAGAAGAGTCTGTTCTGTTATTATCCAGGCAAAGTTTCACAGCGAGAACAAGGACGCAGTTTCTTTAGAGGATTATATTTTGTGGAAAGAAGAATTGACCGAACGGAACAGAGCACGGGTGAAAACATGAGTCAACGCTGGTCGCTCACATGAAGAGAACTGCTGGATTCCTAGCCCACTAAGTAATGCGTCCATGCCTATGGACGTTAGTCTGCACCTCATCAAATAATCCAAATGGCTGTGCACAGTCCATGGAGGTACAGCTCATGGACTGTAATATTTAGGGTTTTGGACATTTACTATTATTTATTTTTCACTATTTTCTGACATTTTATCGATCAAAGTATTCCACAAAAAACCAGCAAATAAACATCAGATTAAATTAAAATTATAACGTCACATTTAATATTGGCCTTGCTGCAGAGCTAAGTCTTGCTGTTGAGTTATTAATATGAAGACATAAAACTACAAGAGAACGCTGAATTTTACAAGCTCAACAAAATGACTGAGTAACAGGATCTGTCACTCGTCTTTCTTTCACACTTCCAAATCGAGCACCAGATCGAGATCTTTAAGACCTGAGGCGGTGGAAACACGGCCGCGTTTGTCCACAGGAGCCACCAAAACCAACACAGAGTGAACGTTTCGTGTAGTTGCTCTGAGATAAGATGAGATAGAACTTTATTTATCCTGAGGCAAACTGCTGTGCAGCAGCTGCAGTGCAAAGTAGGAAGAGTACAAATATACGGACCAGATGCCGCCTTGACTCAACAATCAGGCCTTTATCGTCACTGCTGAGATTGTGTTTTCTCGTTTGTCTTTGCAGAGAGTCGTCTCACATGTTTTCAAAGATGGATTTTCTTCACAAAGCAGCGAGCTCTGTGAGATTTCGAAGCACTCCACAGAGGTCTGAAATAACGTGTGACCTTAAAGTCATCGTCAACCATTAAAAACGGGAAAAACAAAAAGTCCGTCGAATATTGATCGAAAAATGTACTTTTCATCGGTCTTCAAGGCTGAGGTGACAATTAGTGGGGTTGAGTCGGTGGTCTCGAGCTCCCGCTGTGGCCCTGATGTAAAATTTGAATACTTTCCCAGATGCTTTATGACCTCAGAGCGCTTCTACGTGCTGCAAATGACTTCTTTCCTATTCAGAAATATTCCATCAAACATATAAACATTTCTAAGTGATAGCACGTCTTTATCACGTCTCTTTCTTGCAGACCTGTAACACTCCTTGACATTTCTGACTTCTCTCAGTGTTCAAAAGAAAGAGGGCTTGCAACATTTCACAATATTTCAGGTAATCACTCGAGATCTGCCGACTATCAAGGCTGCAAGTGACAGTTTAGACTTCAGACACTCAGTGATGGTTTCCAGTGTCCTGATGTTTTAGTGAGCTTTACCTTTCAATTCAATTAACCTGCTGAAAGAACAGTTAACATCCCGACGAGAGGTCCACATTAATCATCATCATCATCATCGGCCCGAGTTCACGCACGTGTGCGACCATGTGAGGGATGGATACAGACATACATGCATGAGCACACAACCCCCGACTGTACAGTATATAAGCTGTACACACACACACACACACACACAAATGGGTGAGTGGGTCATGTATATAATTAAGCACGACTGTTTGAATCCGACCAAAACAAAAAGCCTCTCTGTTCTCCTCTGGCAGCCTTCATCCCTCGCTTATAGTCTTCTGTAGCTTAAAGGAACACGCTGACATTTAACCAATAATCTTTTACATCAATGAACCATTGTGAGGCAACAACGCAGCTAACAGAAGCTTCCTTAGACGTACGTCTTCGGATTCACAGTGCAACATTTTAAGCTGATTTGATTTGCTGTAACTTGACTGACTTGTTTTGCTCTCCCGGCATCTCTGCTGCTCGTACAATATTGAATATCTGAATATGAGCATGAGTCCCAACAGCAGTTTGTTCTGCTGTGATGTTCAAAGAACTTGAAGAACTACTCGTCATTAGATGTCAACATCTACCTCCTTATACCTATAAACCTTCGTGTGAGGTCATTAATTTTTAATAAGAGGCGAGGGGGCAGGTATGGATGATCTGACAGGCTGAGCGTCAAGCGAAAGTGATCCCATAAAACTGTTGCAGTCATGCACGTCTCACGTACACGCCCAGCTGCTGCCGGACTTGAATTGTCTTGAACTTTTTTATACATGCACACGCAGCACACGCGGGAAGAGGACAAAGACTTCAAATCGCTGTTCTGTCCAAAAAAGAAAGAATTCACGGTGATATAAGATCAAATTCTTACATTTAAGCTTCTGTTTAAGTTTTACCTGCTTGGAAAGGAAAGAAGAAAGTTTGATCCAATCCTTCAAACAACAAACTGCTGAATCAACGAGCTTCACACAACATGATGCAGCAGATCCTGCATGCGTCCAGGATTCATTCATTTCCCTGATGCCTTGACACGTGACTGCTCTTTGCTTTCCTCTGTATCATCCTCTAAGAGGATGCATGTCACAGTGCACATCAGAACAGAGCTCAAACAGCTACTTCTTATTCTGCATCAGTATGTAAATCAAAGCTTTATCAGCCGGCAGCCAGTGTATTCCTTTGACATCTCGCTCTCTTTTCTCTCCCCGTTCGTCTTCTCTCATCATCATTCTGTTTGTGTTTCCATTCTCCTCCTCTGCTGCTTTCTCTCTCCACACAATCACGCTGTCTTCCTCCCATCATCCTGTCGAGGGGTCTATTTCCTCCCTGTTTCCTCCATCAGGTACAAGACAACATGTGCTGTCATATTATTCCTTTACAAAATAAAATACAGTGGACAGACGGCCGTGGTCGGGGTTTGTTAACATTTAATTGAGTCTGAATCCTTTATTGGATCTTCTTGGAGATGAATCTGGACTACGCAGCGTCTACTGTGCTGAAGGCTGCACGGCTTTCACCACATATTCAGTCATTACTCTGCAACATTTATCCTTATCCTTATTTTTTACTTCTGCTGTGGTCGAAAATCACATTTGCTCCTCACTGTGGGGCTCTACTACAACTGTGCTACAGCTCCACACACACACACACACACACACACACACGCACGCACGCACGCACACACACACACACACACACACACACACACAGTGGGAATAATATTAATTCTATTCTATCAGTCATCTAATGTGAATTGAATAAACTGCAGGTTGTTTTGCGTGTGCGATGCGCTCACAAGAGGCTGACTTTGTTCACAGGTCACAGGTCACAGAATACGCTGTAAGACCGGCGGCGGTCTGAGGCGGAGCACTCGTCCTTCTGAAGGTATCAAAAATGCCACAAGTCTTATTTTAACATGATGGATGGTAGATAAATATTTAAGTAGGGACTCGTCACATCCTGTTTCTTTTGGGAACCCTCCTTTAAATACTGAATTTCACGCTGACTTTGCGTTGACATTAACTCTTTAAAATGTGTTTTGGGTGATCTGACTCGACCACGAGAAAGGACACGTGTATGCACCCAAGACACGTTAGGGACAGAAACCAGCTCTGAAGGTGATCAGATACACAGTGTTACCACAAGTTTACATGCAATTGTGTTGTCAAGTGACATACAACATGTAAAATAGAAGGTATACTTCTTCTCCACACGAGTGTGGTGCATGAACCCCATGAACGGGGTTTCACACGTTTGCAGTATGTGAACATGACGGTCGAACTATAACTCGATCTAAACTGCTAACATACACATTAGGAATAAAGACAGTGCAGAACTTAAATTACATCTGTGCACCGATTACACATTTTATATGATCTATTTTTGACGTCGTTTTTTGGACCCAGAGGAGAGGAAGAAGTGACATTCGGTTGTTCGAGTTAGACGGAGTGATGAGATCTCAATGTGGACGCTGAAAATGACTTCAGAGACGATAAACGAGGTTTATGGAAGATGTAAAGCGAGTCTTCACACTTTGGAACATTTCAGATAAGGTGGTCATCCTTTTTGTATACACCACCTTACTCCACCGCAATCCGAGAGATCGTGGATCAAAGATTCGATGAGGGAATCACGATATTTTGCCAGCTCAGATCTGGATCCAAACCACCCCGAGAGACGACGTGAGACAAACCACTGCGAGGACCCTGAGCCTTCTCCCACAATTCTTTGCTCTGTATCTGTAAATCATCCTTTCACGTCCGTCCAACGTCTGATCTGAACTCCATGCTGGTCATGTATTTCTCGCTCCCTCACTTCTTTTTCTTTCTTCTCTCACTCCCTCGACTCTTCATACGTGTTTCACGCTTTCTCCTCTTTTGAAATCACATCACTCCCATCTCCTCCTTCCAACACCACCATCACTTTGTCTCACACCTGCCCTTCCTCCACCCATCGACTCTGTCTTTCCTCCACATCTCTCACTTATCTCCAGCCCATCCTTTTCAGTCACTTGCTGCAGTGTGTGTGTGTGTGTGTGTGTGTGTGTATCCTGCAGCTTGCGGCTGTGTCTGTGGCCTTGAGAGGTGAAAGACAATGCCCCTCCCTCTCTCCCTGCCTACCTCCCCCACACACACACACACACACACACACACACACACACACACACACAATCACATACACACTAACACACCATGATGAACACAAAGACCCAGACTATAGAGCTGCTCTCTTCCCCGACCTCGCTCTCTGCACCACTCCCACACAAACACACACACACACAGCCACAATACCAGCTACAGAAAACATACACACTCTCAATGTTAGCTCCAACTTATTGACACAATAACTGTCTCTGTATCACTTCACATCGACCCCTTCTCTCCCCCGAAGGAGTCCTCGATCTGTCCCTAACTACTCCACCATCCGCTGTCTTCTGAAAAGCTCTAAATCAACTCTCATGTTTCCTCAAGAGTCCAGTATCTACCCCTAACTACCAATATCTGCCCCGACTCCCCTCCAGAGCTCTAAATTAGCCTCATCTCTCCCAAGAACTGAATAATTTATCCCCAAACTCCAGCACAGAGCCCCCAGAGCCTGTTTCCATGACGATGTCCTGTAAATTGACTATATATATTTATCCATATATCACTGCTGACCTCCAACATCGATCATAAAGTCGATCAAAACCTCCTGTAATGCTGAAATAATACACCTGTAAGAAAACAGTTGAAGAATGTAAAAGTTTTTACATATTTAACTTTTTAAGTAACGTAGACGGACACGAATGTCTCGACACGACACCTTTACTTCAGTAAAGAGTCAAAACTTTTGAATCAGGCAACACTTCAACGTCGATTAAGTTAAATTAAAGAGACTTTAAAAAAAATTCTAAATCATCAAATCAACTCCAAAACTGTCGCTGCAGCCACGACGTGTTTTATATTATTACAGTATTTGTGGCAGATGATGGACTTTTAGTGTAAATCCGATGTTGCTCAGTCAGTGTCCACCTCTCATTACAATGATCATGATGTAGGTTGATTACATATTTACTGTAGCAGATCAATACTGGCAGCGGTGTGAAGCCCTCAGCTTTATTGGATTTCATGCAACGATGCATAAACGTTTTATTTTCATTGTCGTCACATAACGCTGCTCCTGTCCGACTAAACTCTGCATGAATTTAAAGACGTGGATAATCAACAGACAAATATGAATATGATTGTGGGAACAGACACATTAGCTGAATCTGAATACCTCCACACGATCGCACTGTTCTCACCTAATGGAGTCACTCAGTGGAGAGTGAAGGAGAGGTTTCCTTGACAACCATGGAGAGGTTACAGAGTCCATTGTACAGAATAATATCAGACGTTATATACTGTATATTTTCAGCTGAGAAAGAACAGATCCTTATAGACAGAGGATCTATACTGGCTTACATTTTGTCAATGAAGAAGCGAAAAGACTGTTTATGAGAAATACTACACAGACGTTCACTACCTCTGGAAGGAAATCTAAATAACAAATCAAACACAAGAAATCCAAAACAGTCAAAATATTCAGAATTCAAACATGTTGCTGGAAGGAGCCATCAAACAGAGTTTTGAGAAATAATGGACTTAAACAGCAGCACTCACAGCAGCACTTTTCACTTTTCAGGCTGTAAACATGTTTATTTCTGCTGTGAAGTTGGACATTTGAACATGGGGACTTATGGAGACTGACTCACTTCTGGAGCCAGCCTCAAGTGGACGACAAGAGGAACTGCAGGTATTGGCACTTTCTGTCCAGAGACTTAAAAACAGTTGAGTGACTGTCAGCAGAGACGGAGACACAAACTACGAAGCTGCAGCATCTTTTAGATTTAAAGAGACGGAGCGAGCTGAATTTAGTTCAACAGTCTGAGAGCTCAATGGGCACACACACACACACACACACACACACACACACACACACACACACACACACACACACACACACACACACACACACACACACACAAACACAAACACACACACACACCGACCTCTCCATCTGCTGTCTAGAACCATATTTTGTGAAACTTTACGGCCTCGCTGTAAAACTTGACTGGCTATCACAACTCACCTCAGGCCTTTATTAACTAGTTAAAGTCGCGCCCCTGTGACTCTCCCCGTCTATTTTCTGTTTTATGGCCGTGAGACGACGACACGTGAAATATTAAATAAAATAATCCTGATGGATTTAAAGCACATAGACAGATAATTAAGTATTCACAAAACACTTTCTTGACATAATAACTGTTACTTGTGTTCATTAATGCAGCATCTGATGAGATCGTTTCTACCTGCAGAGGTCCTGTGATTAGAATATCTGTTTAATTGAGCATCAGCTCAGCTTCTGAGGTTGTTATTCTCATAATTATTGTTATTATTAATATTTTAGATCATGAATCGTGACACATCATCCGACTATGAGCAAACATTAAGTCATAATTCTGACAAACTTCAACAAGACAATTTGACGTGTGTTCGATCTTTATGGCTCATGTAAAGTGTTCTGCACGCACACACACGCACACACACACACACACACACACACACACACACACACACACACACACACACACACACACACACACACACACACACACACACACACACACAGGGCCAAGGTTACGGGGTGCTGGTACCTCCTTCCTATCTGCTTCAACAGACAAGGCCAAGGACTGTCATTTATTAAAGACACTGCCCACCCTCCTCCTGTGTGTATGTGTGTGTGTGTGTGTGTGTGTGTGTGTGTGTGTGCAGGTGAAGGTTAAACACTAACTAGCCGAGTGTTGCTTTGTTTCCACCTCTGACACAAAGACAATCAGAACAGGACTTTTCCTGTTTCCTCTGCTCACTGCTGTCTGCTTTTATTGCTCATTTTAATGGCAGCTGAGCATCTTCCATCTGCTGAGGAAGGCTGCACGAAAGCTCTGGAAAAGATTTTATGGAAGATCTTTTTTTTTTAAGTGGTTGTATGAGGTATTCATCCACAGTCGGTGTGGAGGGCGGTCGGCACGCATCCAGTTTGCAGAAGCAGACAGGAGAACCAGCACGAAGCTGAACGATGTCCTGCTGTGGACGGGGGCAGCAACAAAACAGATTTTAGACACATAAAAAATAAAAATCAATATCAGTCTACGCTATATTTTCACTGCCAGACGACCCTTTATGACAAGAAACTGAAGCTCCGCTGACAAAAACAGTGACTTTACCGCTGCCTCGATCTGCAGCGAACTAAGTCAGACATTAACACACACAAACTGACTGATAAATGTGATTAACTGTTACAATCAACAGTGAAACAATCAGCTGATTAATCATTAGGCAATTGACAAAACAATCAAAGATCATTTGAGTCGCTTGGAAAACGCATGAACGCCAAATATTTTTGTGTTTTTCTGTCATTTTTAAATAGATTTTAACATTTTATTCACCAATAATTCAGAATTTTATTCACTAAATGATAAAAAGTAATAAAAAAAGTAGTTTGATTCAGTCAGAATCGCTGAACAAACAAACAGTCACAAACAGGCATTGGAGAGAAGAAAGAGGTCGATGACAATAAAACATCGTCTGTGTGGGTCCTTGTCTCGTATTCAGAGAATGACACTGTGGCTCTGTTGCGGACGGTGAACTGCCCTTGACACCGCACGCCTCTATTCTCTCCTCCGTCAGACGGAGAGCTTTGACAGCTGAATGGAAGGAGCCATAGAAAAGGGGAAAGGAAGGATGAGCGGGACGATAGAGCGATGTCTGATAGACGGAGAGAAAGAGAACGATTAGGCCGAGTTTCTGTTGGAGGGACTGCAGCAGAGCGAGATGACTTCCTCTCATTCATCGATGACAATAAATCAGGACAGAGAAAGAAAAGCAGGAGACAAGACGGACAAAGGAAACAAACCATCACATACTGAAGTGATGGAGGAAGGACGGAAAGAAGGAAGGGAAGGAAGGAAGGAAGGAAGGAAGGAAGGAAGGAAGGAAGGAAGGAAGCTGTGAGCAGGAACAAACACATGAAGAAGAGAAAGTAAAATTCCCCACAGCTCCGATTTAATCAGCCGCAACAAGAGACTCATTAAAAAAGACTCATATGTTTATTAATGTAAACATTTCTTCAGGGTAAACGGACGACTTCACGGCTTTAGAGTTTTATCATTTATGATTTGTGACCACTGAATAATGTTTATTTCTTTTGCTTCATCTTTCGGTGTCCATCACGAGTTCCTAAAGTACTGTGACGTCTTCAAACTGTGCAAACCTCAAACCGTCAAATCACCTAAATCTGAGATTTATTTCACTTTTGTCGCTTTAAAAACATCCTGAGACGATGACCTCTCTCCCTCTGTATAACCACAGTACTTCTGTTTGGTGTTGTGTATACGCCTCTTATCCTCCGAGGTCTACTGATACACATATATATATATATATATTTTTTTTTTTTCCCCTGCTGTGATTGGCAGCTGACATTCTCTGTGTCCTGCGGAAAGTGATTCCTAACCCCGAGGCCGGGATTTACTGTGGATAATGGACCGCAAAAGGTCAGAACTGACCGGAGATGACTGCAGGGAAAGAATCGATTCTCATCCTCTTTTTAAATTTAAAGTTTAAAAAGCTTCTGGGAGAAAAAATAAATGTTGTGCTGGACGTGAAATCAAAATATTAAAATATTTCCATCCAGAGTCACACAGTTTACTCATGTTTGAGTCCAGCTAATGTTGTCAGGACAGGACTGTACTGATGCTGCTCCAACTAATAGATGACAACTGTGTGTGTGTGTGTGTGTGTGTGTGTGTGTGTGTGTGACAGTGTCTAAACTGCAGCTCAGTGATGTGTGTGCAGCGTTTGCGGCTGGTAATCCTTCACAAATCTGCATGTGTCTGTCTGTGTTGTACGTCAATATGTGTAAAGGATGAAGCACAAATCTATTCCTAGATATGTGTGTGTGTGTGTGTGTGTGTGTGTATGAAAGGGGGTAGGGTGAAGATGATGAAGATGATGATGATTATTTTCAGGGCTGGATGGGTTTATGTTTTGTGTGTGCGTGTACGTATAGACTACATATGTGTGTGTGTGTGTGTGTTTAACCCTTCCGGCTCAGATGGAGGATGGGGGAAGGATGGAGGAGGAGGAGGAGGAGGAGAGAGAGAAAGGGGTGGATGGGGCAGAAAAGAATGGAGGCGAAACAGAGGGATGCGTTGAGGACAGGCGGTGGAGGTGGATGGGGGGATTGGAGATGCCGAGATGAACCGTAAACATCTGGGTGGTTTGGATCGGAGGGTTAGACCCCCTCCACCCCTCTGTCTCCGCAACATCTGTCTCATCTCGTCCACCTCCGGGGCAAGCCTCCACTCTAAGCCTCCACCCGGCTCCTCTCGTTCTGTCTGTTTTAGCCTCTGTTCTTTCTTCTCTCTGCACGTCTTTGTCTGTTCTCTCTGTTCGCCTGCTCGTCACATATCTGATTGATTTACTGCACATGCTGTGTGACGGGCCGCTGTGCTGAGTAACAGTGATCATCAGTCTGCACACACAGCAACGTTAAACGCTGCTTCTTTCACTAATAACGGCAAAAATACATAAATTACTGTATTTATGTAATTATTTCTTATTTGTCCAGCACCTTTCACACAGGTTAGTGCAGTTCACACGAGTGACGAGCAGATAATAGATGTATTACAGAGAAATGCTGTAAAAACTATTAAATATATTAAAAAGCAAAACAAGTGACATAAAATAAGTTTAAAAACTAAAATAATGAAATATAATAAGCTAGACTAGAAACTAGACAATAGAAAATAAATTAAAAAGACAAAACAGTCAATTAAAGTGAATAATGTTTATAAATAATATTCATTTTTACTCAGAAGCCAGGATGAAGAGGCAGATTTTAAAGGTGCAGTGTGTGAGATTTAGTGGCCTCTAGTGGTGTCGTTGCTGACTGAAACCCCCTCGCGTCACACTCTCCTTCCATCCTAGAGTAAAGGCGAAACTACGGCAACAAAAACACGACTCTTATTTTCAGGTGATTAAATGAAGACATGAACACAAAACTAAAATTTAACGGATGTTGTGTTTTATTGTTGAGTTCTAGCCCTGAAGTGACCCGTTCTGTCATCATACGAGTTGATCAGTGATGCAAAGTTGTTCACAAAACAATATTTTCTGCCTCGTCGTCCATCCCGTATGAACATAAGCTCTGTTTATCCTCTTTATCTTTTAATCGATGCTGCTTAATTGCCTCCTAATGAAAGCCCAAAGATTCTTTGTCTGCGGTAAAGTGTGTGCATGCAGGCTGTGTGTTGTATGTTATGTGTTGGCGTGTTAGAGCCCTGCTCGGCTCACATTCCTCCTCATATGAAGTTATTCTTTTTCACCATGACAACAGAAACATTGATCCCTCTCTGTTATCAGCCAGTTAGGTCTCACTGCTGCAGAGCGCGGTGGTCCCTCAGGTGTGTATCTGTCTCTTTATTTTATTGCACCGACTAAAAAGACACTGCATGTGTGTAGGTGTGTGTGTAGGTGTGTGTGTGTGTGTGTGTGTGTGTGTGTGGTGCTTTATGTCCTCGAGAAGGGGGCCAGCTGATAACCACGGGTACAAATTTCAGATTGGGACATATTTTTATGGAGCCAACCTTTGGCCATCCTCAACCCTCCAAACCATAAAACCATAAGAGAACACCGACACTCCCAAGGTCTTAAAAACACCCCCAACCACACACACACACACACACACGAACAAACACACACACACACACACACACACACATTGGTGAAAACACCTTGAACCTTACGAAACTGGGTGAGGGGGACGGTGAGGGTGGGTGGAAGGAAAAGGGTGGAGAGTGACGGATGTGGTGGGGTGAGGGTGACACTGAAAAACAAGAAAGGAGAGAGTCACATCATCCAGCTCAGCTCGCCCGATCTTTAAGAATGAATGTTCTCTGTAGAACATGTTTACTGTCTCAAACATCCCTATTTGTAGTCCTATTTGATTTTTAAAATAGTTTTAACATTTTAAAAATGAAATAGATTTAAAAGTTTTATGAAACATTTTTATTTCTACTTTTACTTTCTACCTTTTGTACAGTTTTCTATTTGTACAGATGTCAGCACACGTTAACTTCTTAACACAGTTTTATATTTAAATTTCATGCAAATGTTTAAATTTGCTATAAATGGGGGCAGCAGAAGCTCAGTCCGTAGGGACTTGGCT
>OX336891.1:1868051-2048051 GCA_946959425.1 Argyrosomus regius | reverse complement strand
GCAGAGGAGAAGAGACCAAAGAGGACGCTGACGTAGACTGTGAGGAAGCTAACTCTCTGTGATTACAGAGCTTCATGATGGACAGTGAAGTAAACTGCTGCCAACTGTAGCTGCTGTTAGCTCATGTTAGCTCAGTTTGTAAGCCGTTAGAGCACTGGGGGAGTGTTAAGGTTTGTATCACAGGCGTTTCAGACCACCGGGAAGAAGAGGAGGTTTTCAGGGCCGGGCGTGGGGGAATAAAGATGGCAAGCGGAGCTGGTGTTATGCCAGAACCGGAGCTGGGCAAGCCATCAATGCAACCGGGCACAGCAGCCTCTATGGACATAATGGCAGAAGAGAAGAGAGCGAAGAGGACGTTGACATACTGTAGGAAGCTAAGAAGATGAGCAAGCATCCGCCGGACAAGAGTAAATCTGGGACTGAATTTTAGTGGTTGGTGAGAGCTTGGTGAAATAAAAGGCTGAAAGACAGACGCCGAGCTGGGCTGACTGCTGTTGGACTAGTCAGTAATATTAGCTGGCTGCTATGTCTGCTGTTGTTGATGTAATGTTGCTTTAATAAGTTATTTCTACGATCTCCATGCATGATGGGGGAAAGCTTGTGCTTCAAAAACAAGCGCATTAATTGTTGGACTGCAGAATCGTCCGTTATGTTTCACATGAACACTAAGCTGAAAACCTGAGCTCTGGTTTTAGTATCTCGCCCCGCTGGCCTCCGACCAGCAGTTTACTAGTGACAGAGAGAGAGGGAGGATGATTTAATCCAGCGCTCCCTCCTCTCTTTTCTAATTCAGCTGAATGCCTGACCTCCATCTATCCTGCAGTTCAGACCCCTCTCTCCCTCCTCGCTGCCCCTCTTCCCTTCATCCCATCGCTTCTTCACCCTCCTCCCCACCCTTGCTCGGCTTTGGGTATAGCAGGGGTGAGGGGGGGAGAGTAGGGGGGGAGGAGGAGGAGGAGGAAGAGGAGGAGGGGGATCAAAGTCATCCTGTCGTTTGTTTCCCACTGCCCTACTTTCCTCTGCTGCACCGCTTTAACACATTAGACCATGTGGGCCACTGGCCTACAGCACCAACGTGAGTGTGTGTTTGCTGCGTATACATACTGTATGTACACACACCGTATATACATGCATACATGTGTGTGTGTGTAAGAAAGATAGACGTGCAGCTTCCCAGTGTGGGTATGTGTGTGTACGCCAACATGATTAGGTGCACAGATGTATGTATGTATTTATGTATGTGCGTTTGTGTGTGTGTGTGTGTGTGTGTGTGTGTTTGTGGCATTGGCTCGGTCCCTGAGGGGAGTGTGAGGAGGCGTACGGGGAGGTAAACTCTGCTCTCCTCATCACATATTCTCCCTCTGTCTTTATTGACTTCAGCCCGGCTGAATTCCTGCCTGTTCACCTGACAGCATCTCCGACCGACTGCTCTGCTGCCTCCGTGTCCACCTGCATTTGGATGTTGGCTCGACTGTTTACCTGTTATATCGGCGTGCGCTTGTCTGCGTGACGTTCATGACGGTGAAAAACAAACAGGGTTTTTAACATTTGGCTGCAGGTGGGAGTAGAAAAGAAGCAGCTCCTGTTTTGTGACCTAAAAATCGAGTTACTAAGACAAAGAGTGTTCAAATAAATTCTAAAAGATGCTTTAAAGATTGAGAAACTTCCATCTTTTTGCCTCTCCTCCTGGTTCACGTTAATATTTCGCAGCAGTGTTTACAATAAAACCATCTAACTGTCAAATGTGTGAGTCTCTCACTGTCAGATAAAAGCGAGCAGGGCATAAATTTTGGTGATTATGTGCGGGTGACAGGATGAAATTGGCTATAATTCTGTATTTCCATATGCATTAGGATCGTGACCCAGTAAGTGTTCTGGAAAATCAATTGAGAAACTGTTATGGATACAATAACCGCACAGGTATGATGGTCTGTGGTTAATCCAGAGAACATTATAGCTGACAAACGGAGGTACTTTATGTTCGATAAAATATTTTCTCTCTGATATTCCCATTTGAAACATTATCTACACTGTTAAAAATAGCATGACAAAAATCACTGCCAATAGAAAAATGTCTCGAATTCATAATGGCAGAGGAGAAGAGACCAAAGAGGACGTTGACGTAGACTGTGAGGAAGCTAACTGTCTGTGATTACAGAGCTTCATGATGGACAGTGAAGTAAACTGCTGCCAACTGCAGCTGCTGTTAGCTCATGTTAGCTCAGTTTGTAAGCCGTTAGAGCACTGGGGGAGTGTTAAGGTTTGTATCACAGGCGTTTTGGACCACCGGGAAGAAGAGGAGGTTTTTTCAGGGCCGAGGCGTGGGGGAATAAAGATGGCGAGCGGAGCCGGTGTCATGCAAGAACCGGAGCTTGGCAAGCCATCAATGCAACCAGGCTCAGCAGCCTCTATGGACATAATGGCAGAGGAGAAGAGAGTGAAGAGGACGCTGACGGAGGAAGCTAAGAAGAGAAAAGGAGAGAGTGAGCGAGCAAGAAGCCGCCGGACAAGAGTAAATCTGGGACTGACTTTTAGTGGTTGGTGAGAGCTTGGTGAAATAAAAGGCTGAAAGACAGACGCCGAGCTGGGCTGACTGCTGTTGGACTAGTCAGTAATATTAGCTGGCTGCTATGTCTGCTGTTGGTGACCTTGTTGATGTTTGGCTGTTAGCAAAGTTGTTGACTCGCTAGTTTTTGATCAGAAGTAATGTAATCAGAACAAATACTCGAGTACAGCTGAACATATTTACACAGTGGGATTACAAATTGCAAAAACGTTGATGTAATGTTGCTTTAATAAGTTATTTCTACAATCTCCATGCATGCTGAGGGAAAGATTGTGCTTCAAAAACAAGCGCATTAATGCAGGACTCCAACTAATGATTATTGTTATTATCAACTAGTCGGTCTTCTCGATTAATGATTTTTGATCCATAAAATGTCAGAAAAAGATGAAAAATGTTGATCAGTGTTCTCCCAAAGCCCAAAGTTATGTCATCAAATAAATATTTGAGAAGCAGTATGCAGTATGTGCCTCGATGCTCTTTGCTGCATTTAGTGTACTGAGGCATTACTTGTTGTGTTCAAACAGGCTCGGTCACCTGAATACTGCGGCTAGGATAGAATAATGGAACAGGAATCCGGTTCTGTTTTGTAGGTTTCCTCTCAGAACTGGGGCAATAATTAAGAGGGAGAGCTTGGTCCAATCGTATTGTGCCACCAGAGGTGAAATTCTTGGACCAAAGCAAAAAGATTTGTGAAGAATGTTTTCATTAATCAGCAAATGAAAGTCAGAATTAATGACGCCAACTGAAGGTCTTCATCTTCTGATCTGCAGCAAGATTAATGTTGTATTTGTAATATATAGAAAATCCCCAGAACTGAGCCTTGAGGAACACCAAATTGCAGGTTATTCTTCATAAACTGCCAGCTTCTCTTATAGTGAGACTGATTTCTTATCACTCTCAGAAGAATATAAAATCAGGTGCCTGCCTGTTTGTCTGCCTGTGCATCTGATGAAGGAACATGAATGAGATAAAACACGGGGCGAAAATGTTCTTTTCTTGTGCCGAGTGCATACACACACACACACACACACACACACACACACACACACACACCCACACACACACACAGATATCTGTGATCCGAGTTAGGGTTTTATTTGGGATTAGCTGTGTGCATGTCTCAGTATTCCAGATAATTCCACTAGATCCCACATATTTTATTTTTTTGTAATAGAGATGATCCGGCTTATTGTAAATGGAACACTTACACAATCTGCCGACTGAAAACAGTGTACTGACGAAGTCTGAACAATGCCGAGATAATGACTTGTATCAGAGGAGGAGAATTAATGGACAATTTACACAAAGCGTGCTGACAGTACGTATCTGCAGAAGTTATTATGAAGTGATTTTTAGAGAAATGTATCTGATCTGAACGCACATTCAGAATATAGAGAGAAGTGGTGAGAGCGAGCTTGTTGAATGATGGATGTATAGAGACGGAGGGAGGGAGGAGGGAGTAAGGGAGGATATAGGAGACGAGAGGCATGCAGAGGTGTCAGGAGTCCACTAATCTGTTTCTTACTCTTTCCTTCTGTCTCCTCGTGTCACTCCTCCGTTAGACAGAAAGAGGGAAACAAGTTTTTCTGGAACATCTGTAATATCAGTAGTCACACACAATGTCAAGCTCAGTATGTCAGCAGATCAATATATTGGTCTCTATCTATCCCCGCCATTTTGTTCTCCTTGTTTCCATGCACTCCTCTCCTTCTCTTCTTTCTCCCTCCTAGGCAACGTCATCCTCGTCCTCTCTCTTTCTCCATTTTCCTTCCCCTCTCCATCCTCTACACTCTGTTTTTTTCCCCTCCCCGTCTTCAGTTTATCCCCCGTGGAGAGGACCTGTAATGTCAGCTCCATCTTCTGACAAGCCCTCTTTATCACTACGCCTTCTCCACAGAACAAGAGGCTCCAGGAAAGAGGACCCGGCACTCTGCTCCGCTACAGCAGACAGGAGCCTCTCAGGCGGGTAGGTCAGTAGCACAGAGGGGATCTGGCGTGGATGTGTCTCTGGAGCCTCAGGGGGGGTGTGGATGAGAGGATGCTTGCTGGCCAGGATAGAGAGGCAGTGGAGGGGCCACTTCTAAAGAGCAAAGCCCCTTGGAGCCAGAGTGATGTGGAGAGGCGTAGAGTGCACGCGCAGCCCTCTCAGAAAGCTGAAAAATAGCATTGTGGAATGACTCTATTGCTATTGCAAGCAGATCTGGTGACCCAGCTCGCCTGGCAGCCAGTTTGAGTTCTGTCCAAGGTTGGATCCTATAACATTAGCTGAATAAATTCACAGTGACAGCCCGAGTCAAGGTTAACCCTGCTGCACTGCACTGGTTTGCCACTAGCACTTAATTTTGCAGCTGTCGAATGAAAACCACATATCTTGACGAGGAAAGGCTTTCAGAAATGAAGAGGGCGACGATCATTCTCACGTTGATGCTTTGGCAATGGATTGTTTGACCGCTCTCAATGACAGGGCGGACTCAACATCTAAATGAATGAACCTGCTTTAATATTGAACAAACGTGCAACAAAAAAATACAACATCCACATTTTTAACCTGTCTGTGTGTCGGATGATTTGATTTTGTTTCAGTTCACTGAAATGAACCCTCACTGAGCAAACAGCTCTGAAGGAAATTGACAATCACAAACTGTTTTCATTTAAAAAAAACACAACTTCCTCTTTAATTTCCTTCAGAAGAACGAGAACAAACAATGCAAGCCGGTCAGTCTGTCCTGCAGACTCCTCTGTCAACTGTCCCCTTGAAAAACAGCCTCCGTCTGGGCAGTGAGAGCCGGTCAAGTGCCTCTGATTATCTACAAAGATTATGTGAAGCACATTTTTATAACGTGTCTTTTATGCGGAAAGGTCGGCATGACCTGGTCAGCTTCACTTCACAGCGACAGAGGTTGCCGCTTGATATCAACGTAAAGATGCATATTTCCCAGTTCCGGTTGTTGATGGCAACTTAAACTATAAAACTACAATACAAAGCTCAGGACTTTATTTTGATTTTAAAATCGGGGGCGCTCCGGATGCTCTTGGCCATTCTGGAGTCTGGAGGGTTAAGTGCCCCGCTGAGGGGGCATCTGAGGGTAGTAACAGATTTCTAATTCGCTGTACTTGCTCAGATTTTCCTGGAAAGTCCAGTAATCTTGTGCCGAGACACCTGGGGCATCACACAGCGAGGCCATTGGCTGTCTCATCACCGCCACGTGTTTTCAGGCTGCCAGTGTCCATACAGTAAGAGCTTTTCACTTCAGCTGTCACTGTTAAGTTGAGTGGAGCAGAAAAGAAGAAAAGTGAGGTGGCGGTCAGAAGCTCTTAAAAGTGATTTACTAGCTGCTTCTGAGCTGGACACAGACCTGTGTGTGTGTGTGTGTGTGTGTGTGTGTGTGTGTGTGTGTGTGCGTGTTCGGACCATCTGCTCTGCTGAAAATGAGCTGCCTGCTCCGGTTAAATGCCCCGACAGCTTGCTGGTCAGGAAAACACCCACCTGATATTAAACTCTGAGAGTCTCGAGCTCAAACCAGAGCTCAGAGCTGCTGCTGCAGCTTCGAGTTCCCCCGCAGCGCTCAGAGTTTAGTGGGCTTTCAGCGCCGGGAGAAACATGTAATAAAAGTTTTAAAATATTTCAGCTTTCACTTTCAAGAGCGCTGGATTTATAAAGTCTCATAACAACAGCAGGAGCTGTGACCGGCGCTGCGCTCAGACATTTTCAGAGCTAATGGAGGAAACACGGCTGCGGTGATTGCAAAGCAGCGCTGAAAGACACTAACATGAGCTCACGCTCGTCTAAATATACCAACCTGAAATTAAACACATCAGAATTTGTGATAGCAGCACATTAACTCCTGCTTTTATTTAAATTTATCAAGACAAATCACAGTTTTCAAGCCTGAACATTCCCCTCATTTCTTACAGATCGATCCGAAGTGTTTCATACGTCACTACTTGTGCACATTAGAAAGAGCCGAGGCTTCGCTTCCCGTCTGTTTCCACGGATTGAAGTCTAACCGAGCAGGAAAGGCACTTCAACTCTGCCTCTCAGCTCCTCTGAGTGTTGTGGCATTTGGACGCCTACAACAGTCCTCTGGCTTCTATATGAGGTGTAGGGAACAGAGTGACCTTTTAATGACAAGGCCTTATACACTCTGCCACCTACTGTAGCCCCACACACACACACACACACACGCACATACGCACACACACACACACACACACACACACACACACACACACACACACACACACACACACACGCTCACTCCCTCCAGCTGGCCTTCTTCGTCCTTCCATCTTCCCATGATGCCATCCTGTCCAAATATCTCATGACAGTTTCAACCTTTTTTTAACAGCTTTCTTTCTCCTCTCCAGCCGACCTGCCTCCACCTCACACCCGACTGATTCATCTCTCCCTCCATCCATTCAAACCTCATTCATTCATCCATCCATTCATTCATTCATTCATTTCCTTTTAGCCTCTCTGAGAAGAAGAAATACACCTGATGCTGCTGATGAATACCTCGTGGCATCTTCATATTAAAATTAAAAGAATACATTTGCATCACAGATCTGATATTCAGTCTGTCACTCACTGCTGGAAACATTTCATATTTAATTAGTTATTGTTGTTACTCATCAGTGGGAGCAGAAATGTCATCAAATCATTCAAAGATGGAGTTTGATTTAAACAAACTGTATTTTTAGGATTTGATCGACTTTATTTGCAGATATTTTGGCACCAGTTTTTGATACCGCTCCTCCATAACGGCACCGACAGAATGAATGAATGAAAGAATGAAACCTTTATAGCCTCTGGGGGGAATTTGCTCTGCGCAAAGAGCATCTAGAATGTCAAAATAACACACACACATGACAGAACATGACATAAAAACACCATAAATGATGTTCATGAATCACCGTAAAACAGAAATGATTCTGGTGTTTGGACAAACGTCTGAGGTTTCACTAACAACGTCAAACACACAATAAGTCATTTTATGGATCTGAACATGACAAATGCTGTTTGTGCATTAATCAGGAGGCAGAACATGTTTGACAAATGAAGTTCAAATAGTGACGTAAATAAGGACTGAGTCACGTATGTCTAAATATTCTAAGAATATTCTCGACATTAAAAATCAGTCAATTTATTTTGATTATTCAAGTGACGGAACATTAATTAGCAAATATTTTGATGATTTCTTTAAACAGGTGAGGCTGCTTTGTCCTGTTTTGCTTCACAGTAAACTAAATATATATTTGAATTTTGGACGCTGCTCGACATTGAAAGACAATAACCGTCGGTTGCAGCCACATTTAAAATGACTTTAAAGACTGAAAAGCACGTTAGGCTCAATGTAAAGTCACTAAAGTCAGTCAGTCATGAATATTACATCAGCTGAACTGATAAATTTAGTTTGGTTCATGATCTGGACGTCAGAATATCGTCTCCTCTGTCTGACTCATGATCTTTGAAGTGTGAGGCGACAGCATCGCAGCATTTTATGTGAAGCTCTAAACGACTGCAACAAAATAAAAAAAACAATCTCCACTTCAACCCCGACAGGAGATTTCCACTTTTCTCCTCCACCTCCACCTCCACCTCCACCTCCACCTCTATCCCTTCATCCGTCATCCTGCAGGAGGAGCACAAAGGAGCAGCAGAGAAAGAAAGATCTTGATGGAGATCGGTTGGAGCACTTACTCCCTCCTGCCACCGAACCGTCAACCCCACTCACATCAACACAGCACACACACACACACACACACACACACACACACACACACACACACACACACACACACACACACACACCTGTGCTACACTACAATACCACCGTGTTGTCTTCGCTCAGTAACAGCTTAAAGGAGCTGCAGAAAACACACCCACACACACATACACACACTTTCACTCAGTGCTGTGTACAGTGCACTATAGTACCACTCAGATATGCATGGCCAAGGTCTCTCTCTCTCACACACACACACACACACACACACACACACACACACACACACACACACACAGCCCACTTGTTACAGTAGCAGGTAATTGCTGTATTCTTGCAGCATTATGAAACAATACAGCTGTCTTCAAAGTGAGCCTGTCACTGCAGGAAGCCTTTCAGTGCAGAGAGAGAGAGAGAGAGAGAGAGAGAGAGAGAGTGTGGATGGGCGAGGAGAGTGAACGTAAAAGAGAAATACTGTGTGTGTGTGTGTGTGTGTGTGTGTGTGGGGGGGGGGGGGGGGGGGGGCAGGAAGGCAGGGGGGGAGAGTGACAGGCAGGTAGAAAGAAAAAAAAAAAAGGTGGGAGGAGAGAGAAACACGGGGACACAGGGTGAGAGAGAGGAGGAGAAGAGTGACAGCCAAGTGTGAGGCGAGAGGCGACAGAGAGGAAGAATGATACGAGAGAGAGAGAGAGAGAGAGAGAGAGAGAGAGAGAGAGAGAGCACAGAGAGGGAGACGGGTGAGAAAGACGTCTCCATCCCGACCTCGGTAAAAAAAAAAATCTGACGAAAAAAATGTTCCAAAAACATGTTTCAGTCAGAGAGCTTTAATCCCTTCTGGCTTGTCAAGACGACGCAAAAACCAGCATCTGATAAACTGACACTATCCGCACACACACACACACACACACACACACACACACACACACACACACGATCTGCTATCTGCATGCACGAGTCCTGGAAGACATCTCTCAAAACGCAGGGATATTCCAGGAATGCCATATTAAGTGTGAAGCTTCAAAACGACGACGGTGACAGAGAAGCAGAGGAACAGAGCGCTCAAAGAAACCACAGCCACCATGAAAGAGCCTCAGTTTCAAACAACAAGCGGCTCCGCTGGTGTGGAAAGTGTACATTTGTTTTAAAACCTGCACTGTGCAGCGTTCAGTGTTGAAGCGATCGGAATGACAGAGCTCGGTGGAAGTAAGAAATACAACACTGAAGAAGCTGAAGAAGGAGAGGAGACATCTAGAAAAGTCATCTCCACGGTAATCTCTAGAAACAAATCTCTGCATATGAATACAGAATCGGTGGCAATGGACCAAGATTTTGACGTCAGAAGCACTCTGGTTTGCATCATGTTAAAGTGAGTCCTGCTCCATGAGGAAGAGGCAGAATGCAATCGTGGAACCCATCGGCTGTCATCTGACGAGGATTTAGCAGAAATGTGTGTTTTCTAAGTTGCTAACTGGAAGTCTTGGCCCAAATGTGCCGCGAGACGACAGCCGATGGCTTCCAAGATGTGATGGAGTACAGTTTACCTGGGTTATAACTCCAGTTATATTCAAATACACCATCACTCTACATCACAAGTAAGTGAAGGAACGTGAACACACTGAATGGAGACTACAACTAAAGTAGAAACATGAGCAACCATAGATGTTCCCTACTGGAAGTTCAGCTTCTCTCTCCGTCCATCATCTGTCATCACCTCAAACTACCTCATTTGTTCAATCCAGCAGATTTCACCATGTAAGACATCGAGTTCAGGTTGAAAGACGCAGATGACTTTAAAGATGTCTCGTCCTTACCGTCGTCCTCCTTGCTGTGTGTGTTCTGGGGACTGTGGCGCATCCTCTCTCCTCGGCTCGGCGGGCTCAGGTCGGACGCTGCTCCCAGATCGGCTGCTAGCCACGTGGGCTCGCTCATCTCTGCCTCCTCCTCGCTGCTCAGTGAACTGTCATCCTGACCGGGAGAGAGCAAACAGGAACGTGAACGTTACATTCAGACATCTGAATTCATCCCTGACACAGTAATCAAACACGATGATACATTTCAGACATTCAGCTTGCAACTGTCAGTGGAGAGAGAGTGCACAGGAGTCCAGGATGTTTTATTCTGAAAGGTTTATTGAAGCTTGGCCAATGAGAATGAAGGATTTATTAATACACTCATCATGACAGGAAGAAGAAGCTGTCCTCATTGGCTTATTTAGAAGAGCTTGTCCTTCAGTTGTTTTCTGGCTGTCTCCACCGCCTGAGCTGACCATTGATGAATAAAATTATCATCAGCCGCCAGAATCAACAAAAAGATGAAAGCTCCTTGAAGCTGCGTTAAATTAATCTTATAATGCATCATATCGCGTCAATATAATATATATAAAGCTCAATATCAGCTCAGTATGTTGACATCGTGTGGACGAGTGTGTAGATGACGACAGAGGAAGTGTTGAAAATGACTAAATCTCCTGTGAGGACGGTGGAACAATAGTCCGATAGATCAGCTCTACCACGGTAACATTTGTTGGGATGGTGGTGACCAAAAACGGTCCCGGTCAGGTGCAAAAGATTGCAATGAGGCGCAGTTATGAGGCGGACAGCCAGATGGTCACTGTGTGTCCAGTCAGTTTATCTACATGCAAATTATATCCCCATCTCATCATTTTAAGCCTGTGGTGTTTGTTAATCGGAGCTGTCTTTGATCGCACAGGAGAAGTTCGCCTTCGAGGCTGCCTGCCAGAAAATCAGACGTAGAACAAAGAGTGACAAAGTCCTCGAAAGAAAGAGTTTGAGGTGAAGCCGTGTAAGGCCAAAAGTTTACAGAGATTTGTTATTTTTAGACTTTAGAGTTGAATTCTCTCTCCAAAAAAAAAGATATTATTTGCCTGTAAGCTTGCACTCTGCGTGCAGTGTCGTGTAAATCCACCTAAACTCAGATTAGCCACTTTCCCATGAATGAAACGTTTTTAAGCCATCTTTAATCTCTCTATTCATCGCTTTGTCGGGTGTCGGCATCCACGGGAGCAGCCATGACAGCTGCTCTGCCGGTTTAACCCAAACATCAGAGGAAACAAGAAACACGAGGCAGAGAGAACGACAGGCAGGCAAATCAAACACAACATGCCAACTGCTGCTCAGTGTGCAGCAACCTGCAGGCCCGCGCTGCTAGCGGGAACATCACACTGAGACGTTTTTCCTCTAAACTCTGAGCTGCCGTTCTTCCACCTCACAGACTTCCTCAAAAATATTGGAAATGAAAGATTCAACGCTCCCCGCGGCAGAGCTCACATCAAAAAAACATACATGCATTTAACCACAGTTCATCAGACAGTGACTGACACAAGAAGAGTGTTTCTCTATGACAAAGTGGTAGACAGTTATACGCCTCTACGGTTCAGACTGAAGATGAAGTGAATTTTAGGGGGGATACAATTGCACAAACAATGGAAACAGAAAGGTGGAAAAAAAGAGATGTGAGCTCATCCTGATGCTGAAGGATTTCATGAATATAAAGGAGAAACATGGAGAAGGTCTGGAGGAAATAACTGGAGAGACAGACAAATGAAGAACGAAGACACGTCAGACATGGAAAGAAGAATTCCTGTTTGTTACATACAGGTTTGAAAGAGATGACTGTGCTTTGGTTTGGTAATCTTCCATATTCTTGAGGTCTCAAGGTTGGAAAATATGCACACACACCTGCTGTTATCAGCACCCGAGGAGACCTGAACTTCCAGTAATGAGTTCCTGAGTGCTACAACTGCCTTTTTATTACACACACACACACACACACACACACACACACACACACACACACACACACACACAATGAAGAGATTAATGAATGAGCAAAGACCTCAGTGACACTGAAGCTAAGACGCAGTAAACTGGACTTTTTTTTTATTGCTCTGAAAGAGACAAACAGGTGAATAAACAGGCTTGCAGACAGGTCGACTGACACGGAAATCACAAAAAGAGAATTCCCGGGTGGCGTTTTACGCTCATTTTACATACATGTCATCCTTCACTCTGAGGAGGAGTCCATGCATAATTCAACAGCGCACACGTGGAGGTGAAAAAAACTGCTCGGATAATAACGAGAGCTGCTCTGCAACCCGAGCTGAAGTGAGAGATGACGGACAGAAACCGGCAACAGACACCTGTCAGATACGACTTACATATACATGTAAATACATGTATGCATTTATATATATGTATATCTACCTGTACAGTCTACACTCGACAAATACATGAAGGCTAAACTTTTGTTTGTAGAATAGATCTTTGATGCACACAAAAGGTTTATTTAGTCTGCGTCTGATTGGCTTACATCGATATTGCAACAATTAAATCAGTTACTAGCCAATCAGAGGCAGATTAGGGCGGGTCATGACTTTGGTACCTGTAGCCTCGTGAAATATTCACAGTTCAGTGCCTCATAAATGTTGTTTTCCAAAATAAAACTGCACATTTTAGAGCATCCAAGACACACGCGTGTCATAGTCCTGCTCCTCCTCCTGATGGATGAATTTTTAAACACAGATAAAAAAAAAAAATTAAAAAAAACCCTTTTCAGGTGAGTTTGCGTTTTTGTTGAGGGTTAACTGACACGTAAAAGAAACTGCAACTACCGTATCTCTACTGATGTAGCAGTGGTGCTCCTGGGAGCGAGGTATATGGATGGGGGGTGGTGCATGGGAGTCTGGGCTGGTCATTAGGTTCATGGAGAGGTTTGGGGGTGGGGTAAGAGGAGCCTAATCTTTTGTCCTGAACTCTGCCAGCTTTAAAATAAGAAGCTTTTTTTAAATGAGGTCAAGTATGCAGAGTAACAACAGTGACTTTGATTATTTCACCACAAAACATTGTTCGATTTTCAAATCCAGACACAGATTTCATCACTTCTTGACATCTTCCTTTAATTCCAAATTCAGGCCTCTTACTTCTTCTATAGACATCAGAATGTCTCCATGTGCACCTTCTTTCAAACTGGTTACAGGCTGAATATCAATCAGTGATCAGACCCCATCTTGTAATGTCTTTTAATATAAATGTGGATGTCCTCACTTCTCTTCATCATAACTGGCCAGAAGGAGTGTTCCAGCTGAAATGTGGATGTGAAGTTTCTCTTTAAATGAACAGAAAAAAAACCTCGATCTGTTCTCTCTCGGCTGAGATTGCACAATCAATTACAAAAATGAACCGCTGCAGGGAGATTCCACGGCTTCTATTAAAAGAAAGAAAGAAAAAGATAGTGGTGTGTGTACAACTATCGCTGCAGCTCCTGTAGTGAGTCCATGTGGCAGCACTGACCCATATCTGTCCATTAAAGAGCGCTCTCTGAGGAGGAGTTTCCCTCGGCTCGTCACGCCGGATTAGCTTCCTCGCTGCAGCCCGGGCAGCGAGCCAGTACGACTGCACACGCTGACAATACCTGGTAGCATCCACGTGGGTGCTTGGCACTTTCCAGAGAGCTGTGTCATTACATTAGAGAGGCTTCGATCCAAGTCAGTGTGTCACAGATGCAACGTGCATCGTCACGTGACACGTTTGATTGTGATTCTGCTGTTGACATTGCAACAGAGTAGAAAGTTGTTCCTTCATGTCTCCGTGTTCATGTCTGCTCCGTGATAAAACACGTGACACAAGAAGACGTGGAAGAAGAAGACGATGTGTCTGCACTCTCTGTAGATATAAAAGGCTCGTCCTAAGCTAACGAAAATATAGTGATCATGTAATTATACACAAATGAAAACATACATATGAATAATAGATTTAATTTCTGCCATATCCTACTAATAAATGCCCCTAAATCTTACACACCGGACCTTTAACGTGACGTGGGATTGGCTACAGCTAGCAGCTCAATACAGTGGAGTGCAGTGTTGGAGTTCAGCCGGCCGAGATGCCACCAAAGCACTCAAAAGTACGTTGACACTACACGTCTGTGGCGTCAAATATAATATTACAATAAGATTATTTGAGGAAACTCTGACACGATAAATCACCTCATTAAGCGTGGGAAAAAAACTTCAGGGTGGGCAGCTGCACCGCCTGACTTCCAGGTATCGAATTATAACACTGGAATTGTAATTCTTTAAACAACACTCAGCCGCTACGCCTCAGGGTTCAGTTTTATTTAACACACCCACGTGGAGCAGACCAAAAATAAAACACTGCATCTGTATGTGACTTTTTGTTGTTAACACCGAGTATGAATCACCGGGGAAATGTCACCTCTGAGGGCAAATAATCAGAGTCGGGACACACAGCTGCAGGTTCTAATGAATTATTAGAGTTCTTCAACGCAATCAGATAATTACAGGCTGCAGAAATGAGCAAAAGCTCCAACAGTTTTTATTCTGAAACAATATTCAGTGGGCGAAACAAAGGTGGCTCCAGGCTGCTAATACTGCGTCACTGCTAAATACAATTCCAGGAGGGAAAAAAATGGAAATACTCAAGGATTTCCAGGCCTTTACATTCCAGGCTGTTCGATTTCAAAACTGTTTGAAAAGCGTGAACTTGCAGCTCGGCATGTTAATCAGCTCAGAGACTATTCTGAGGATGTTAATTCACCACGGCCGAGCACATGAATCAACTCTGACAAATGATCAAATGAGACCTTATTTTAATCTACTCTTAATTCCTTTTCAATTACTATCATCACCAGCCCACATTAGCTCATTTTCAATTACCATACGATCTCAATGCAATAATCACCGGTTAGCCTACGCGTCTTTGTCATGCCGTCGGAGGAATGAAGAACAAACGCTTCATATTAGACCCGTGGAAGATATCTAATGGTGAATCTGTCTGGTTTCACTTTTCATAAAGACTCGTGGAAAATGAGCAGCGATTAAGTCATGAGGAGGATCGTCTTCTTTAGTCCGGAGAAACTGAGCAGCTCTCTCTTTTTTGCTGTGACCAATGATTTCTTTGAACGGAGAGGAATTTCACGACGTCGAGAAGTTTCTTTCTGGATAAAAGTCCAAATTTTCTGGTAAACTTTGACGACAGCTGGTACCTGAACCCAGTAAAATGTGCCACATTTAATACTCGTTATCTACCTAATACTCTTCTGTTTGTCTGAATTGATTGATTACATGTTGGAAAGAACAATTCAAGAACAACAAACCGCATGAAGACCCAAAACAATCAATGCATTGATCTACGAGTACCGTCACTGAATTGCCTCATACATCTTCTTCCTCTCTTAAAAACACGTCACATGTTCATTTGACCATGAACACACACACACTGTATTATAATGCTGCTACTACTACGACTACTACACTCCAGCAGCATATTTGGATGAATCAACAGCTGAAAGTAGTCCCAACAAATGCGCCTTTTCCTCGTGTGTTTGATAAAAAGTGAGCAGCTGTTTTCGGATGTTAACTGTGTTTGTGAAGAAGGACGCGCATTGTGGGGAAATTTTCCTATACAGGTGTCACCGATTATACCGGACATTTTGCAGGAAATCATATACGCAGATGACGCTCAATATTATTCATGAACAGGTGATGTAACAGAGGGCGAGGCTTGCAGCAGAGGAGAGACAGGCGGGGTGAAGATAACGTTACTCAAACTTCCCAACAAGTAATTTGATAATGTAATGGTCTAACACCAACATAATATGTATGTAGATTGATTGCCCGTCCGTCTTTGTTCATTTGCTCAGATTTGGTCATTTTTATTGGTTTATGTGTTTCTACTATTTCCCTTTTGTTTGTTTTTACGATCGGGAGTCTACACAGGATGTTTTATTTTGAAAATCTCCTGGATTCTCCATGTTTCATGCTGTTTCTGTTAGAAGTTAGTTTGCTCTCATCATTCTGCCAGTCTCCTGGGAGACTCGAAGGTGTGTGAGGTGTTGCGTCCACCTTCGTCAGACTGACGTTATCAGGTTCTCTGTTAGCGTTTGGTTTAGGCTCAACACGCTTTTACTTTTCACTTTGATCCTCCGTCCTCGCCTCGTCAGCCAACTCTCCTTACTTTGGTCATGTGATGACTGTAATCTGACTCATGCTGTGACTCTGCTGCACAGAGAATACGAGTTTAATGCTCAACTAGCAAAATGACAGTGGGGGCGGAGGTCAAGTCATGTATGTCTGTGTAACACCGTGTAACACCGGTATCACCGGCTACTGCAGCAAGTCTGTGTGTTTTTTAAGATTCACATCTTTAGTAGGAACCAATGCGATTGGAGCCGAGAGTCACAGCCGGACTGGTGGAAGTCTTACAGTGACGGACTAACACACTGCTGGTTTCGGCCTTCTCGTGGGATTCAAAAATACAGAATATAAAATATAAAATATCACTGGCTGGATATCAAATTTTGTCCTGAAGCCACAAAGCAAAAATGACGAATCAGTCTTGCGACTAAAATATTTATCAGAGTGAAACATCACCTGTTCACTGACGTCTTCTTCCTCCGTCTTATTGGCTACATGTTGGAAATCTGCTCTCAGAGGCAGACTCCCTCTTTCTTCTCCTCATCTCCATTTTCTCCCTGTCAGCCAAACTGAGGAGAGCTGAAAGTCTTTGGGTATGTATGTGTGTGTGTGTGTGTGTGTGTGTGTGTGTGTGTGTGTGTGTGTTGTTTATTAATGGTCTCAGTAATGAGCTGTCCTAATCTGCATACAGATGAACAGAGGAGCGTTCCTGCCTGATAGATTAACACATAAACAGGGTTTTAGAGCGATCACACCGACTCAGTACGACACTTTTATCTGTTTCCTCTCTCTGCGTTTGTCTGTCTCTATCTTAAGAAGAGAATTAATTACAGCCACACTGAACGCACGTCTACTTTATGCATGCAGAGACACACACTGCTCAAACCTCTGAGAAGTGTCTTTAAAAGAATTAGAACATCGAATTATCCTAAACCTGCAAACTGATGTTTGTGTATCATCGACTTTTACGTTGATATGTTGAACTTGTGAGCAAACAGATGATGCAAAGGGGTTGCAATTCTACACCCGTAGATGGCGCTAAATCCTACACACCGCCTCTTTAAAACATAACTGCTAACTCGTGTTACGAGGTTACATCCAGTCATGAGAGCAATAAAAACATGTTTTTCTACTGTTCGAGTAAATCGAGCTCTCTTCGTGGAGCTCCACAGAGACTCAGCTGAGGTTCCTCTAAATGAGTCTGTTGCTCTCAGCTGAGGGAGCCCACCACACAGGCTGACAGTGATGACGATGATGATGATGACTGTGGTGAAGACTATGAGAGGTGCAAAGCAGTAAAGTGCTCCCAATATTAATAATTAACAGCCTCTTTTCCCTCTATTGTCTATTTTTACCGGAGTGGAGGTGAGAGGAGCAGCTACTGTTTCAACTTTCATCAAAGAACAAAGGAGAAGGTTTGTAGACGAGGAAGACGAGGTGGTGATGATTTTTCTCACGAGGGCAGATGGTGAATGAGGAGAGTGAAGGAGCTGCAAGGAGTGCAGAGGAAGACGAAGAAGAAGGAGGTGAGCAGATGTGCTGCAGCAGAAGGAGAGAAGTGCCGGTGGAGAAACAAGTGAAGGTGGAAGACGAAGATGATGGAGAGGCAGGAAAAGAGGAGCAGTTCAAGATGTGGAGTGGGAAAAGAAAACAAGAGATTGGACGTGGAAGGAGAAAGAGCGAGGAGAGGAGAAGGAGCAGCAGGTGGAAAGTGTGAGGTGGTGAAGTGAAGAAGAACGGAGGAAATCATTCAGCTTCTTCTCCTCGTCGCAGCAGTGTGACACACCGAGTTTGGACAAAATCAATTCTGCATCACAGAGAAAATATATTCAGATAATATTTGCTCCGAGCAAACAAAGCAGCCGAGCGTTCAGTCATCATCCAGCAGCTTCAGCTGATGTAAACTAAATGTTTAAAACTAATTCTGGTTGCTCTGTTTTCTACGCCAGCGCTTTGTTTAACATCTCAGCTCCAACACTTTTTCTTCGACTCCACCTGCCACGAAGTTATCAAACACAATAAAGTGTAAAGAACTTCATATTAAGACGTAGTGATGGTAGTTTTTGTAGTCTTCATGCTCTCACAGCTCAGCTCAGCTCATCGTGTTCAGGTGTTACAACAGACTCTGGACACGGGGCTCTGTTTATGAAAGCTGCTCAGTGGTGCATAAAGCCAAATTTCCACATATAAATTTATGCAGATCGTCCGTGTATGCTTCCATAGAACAAGCAGAGACTTCTGCTGGCTGCAGTTTAGCCCCCCGCTAACTTGAATGGGGATAAAATGATTTAACCATGCAGCTCTTCTAGACTTTAAAATGTTATCGGAAAACAGATTCAATTCTGATTATGAAAGTCGTTTTGCGGAGGCTGTCACACTCAAAACATACAGTCATCATTCTATAGCTGCTTCTTTGACAGACTGTTTCAGCTTTGAGCCTGAAACTAAAGATACAGGTACGTACGTCAGATCCCTCGAGAGGAAATTCTTTTTTTCACACACACACACACACACACACACACACACAAAGGGCTCAAAGACATGCAAATGTGGAGCGAGACGGTGGAGTGATGGGCAGCCACACAGAGCGGAGCCCTGAGAGCAGTTTGGGGGTTCGATGCCTTGCTCAAGGGGCACCTCCCACCCCAGCAGTCCCTACGGACTAAGCTGCTGCCGCCCCAAGACTGTCAAAAACTGCCATAGTCGACTATATTTCAAGTCGTCAAGGCGGGGTGTTGGGTAAAGATTTCAACTTGCTCAGTGGGTGTGAGCGTCAAAACCTCGCATGCAATGCATCCTGGTACATGTAGGCGCCAACAGCATGGCTCCAAAAGCAAAACAGCACACCGAGCAACCGACTGTTTCAACTGAACACATTCACCATCAACGCCGATCGGACCGCAGCGCCTCCATCTAATTATTTAGTTTGTCTCTCTGTCTTCATACATTTTATTTATTTAGTTATTTGTCCATCTGTTTCTATATTTGAATGTGTGTGTAAGGTGTACTGTGTACTGTGCTGTGCAGATAAAGTCTGATTGATTGATTGATAGTTTTTTTTTTCCACATACACTCTGACAATTGCAGCAGCATTGATATGCAAATCACTGCTGTCCATTATCTGCAAACAGACAGCAGTGTGTAACACTGTGTGTGTGTGTGTGTGTGTGTGTGTGTGTGTGTGTGTGTGTGTGTGTGTGTGAACGCAGACAGCAGAGCATTACAAGTCTGCACATTACTCTGTGTGTGCGTGTGTGTGGAAGGCAGTACATTTGTACAAGTCATGTAACTGTGTGTGTGTGTAGAAGTGTATCGATTGCTGCTGCTGCGTGTGTGTGTGTGTGTGTGTGTGTGTGTGTGTGTGTGTGTTTCCAGAGCAGAGCAGCCGGATCTGGTCCTATGGCGTCGCTAAGCTAATCAGGTTAGCCACCGGACAAACGGAAGGAAACATTTCTTTCTCTCTGCGCTCATCTCCTCTCCTTCACTCACACCCTTCCCCTCCTTTCTCCTCCATCACCTCCACTACGATCACTTCCTTCCTCCTCCTCCTCCTTCGTCTCCTCTCAGAGCTCCCATCTTTCCTCATTCCCTTCTGTTCCGTCCTCGCCCTCATCATCACCACCTCCTCCCTCTTTCCCATTCACTCTGATGTCGTCAACACATCATCACCAGAGACAACGAGAGGCCGAGAGCATCATTTTAAATCAACGTTTGGATCTGATATCAGAAACAAACAGCATTGTTTATTCCTTCCAGAAAACTCATTCAGTCCTGAATGCTTTCAGCTTCTGGTCACTCATTTGAGAAGACAATTGGAAACGAGCGTCTGTGTGTTGATTGGATACATTTCTGGACTTCAATGACCCGTACGAGAGCCCGGGACATCGCAGCGTTATGTTGAAGCGTCTGCTTCAAACTTATGTGAAAAAAGTAATAATCTCTCCAGCTTGTTCCGCCCACGCCTTCAACTCCTGCATCCCCACAGATGGAGCCACTGGAGGGCCGCGAAGCCTCTCTGCAAACACCAATTATACAGCCAGAGACGATGTTTTACTCAAAGAAGCCCAGAGCAGCAGAGATAAGTAACGAATGAGTCCACTGTGATTATTGGATATGTGAAGAAACACTTAAAATACAGTTCAATAATTTAATAAGGCACCGAGCCGATGATTAAACAGTCTAGACTGTTTCAAACTCAGCTTAACTTACTTTAATATCCGGGGTCAGATAAAGGCGGATTTTACTTATATCAGGCCTCCAACTAATAATCGCATCATTGACCCATTTGTTGATGTCAGATCTCCAAACACTGTCTCATCTTTTAAATTCCTTTTTTAAAACATATTTTCACTGATTTCTTTTCTGTTTTATGACACTTTTGTTTAAAATGTGTTTTGTTTTTTATCGTAAAGCACTTTATAACTGTGCATTCTTTGTTATGTAAATAAAGTTTCTTCTTCTTCTTATTATGATTCCATAAAACAGATAAAAGCTAAATAAAAGCGTCACATTCGAGAAGATTGAACCAACATTTCTGATGCACAGTCGGACACCAAAAACAGACTTCCAGGTTCAAAATAAAACTTTAAACAGGACTTTAAAATATTACAAGATAAAATAAGGAAACAATGAATTCAATTCAGTGAATAAAATAGTACATTGTGGCCATTAACATGACCAACATTACTATGGGTTGCACATTTCTCATGTTTTCTTTGCAAATGACTCAAAGAAGATTAATTAGTGCTGTAATTTAAACATTTTAATAAAAAACTGAGATCTGCATGTGTGCAGCTGAAACAAGCAGCTCTGTTTTTTTATTGCACATTTAATCTTTGATTTTATACAACTCTGTGAAATATAATAAAACTAAACTGATGACGACGATCGAGTGTGTTGTTTTGGTCTAAACAGAGTTTTCTTTTAATCGACGGAGCGTGTTGGACTTTGTCCTCGTGTACAGACGTGTGTGTGAACACACGCGTGTGTTTTCATGATATTAAACCTGAGTTTAGTCTGTCCTCGGTGGTGCAGAGTAAAAATGAATATCATTAAGAAAATCAATTAAGGTGGACATTTTTCCCTCATGTGGAGGAGTTGGGAGGTGGGTGGGGGTGCAGTTCTTTTGTTCTCTTTGTTTTACAGGCGGTGGTGGTGGTGGTGGTGCAGTGCTGGACCCTGAAGCCTCCCTAGCTGTCAAATTGGCATCCTTCCACCTACCTACCTCCCCCCACACACCCACCCACCCATCACTCTCCCACACCACCCCACCTCCTCCTCATTTATCTCCCTTTATTTCTGCCTCCCTTCCCCCTCTTCCTCCACCCCCCCGCCCCTCCATCTCCATCCCTTCACCCTGCCAACTCCCAGTCTACCGCTGCCCTCTCTCCTCACTCCATCGTCAGCCTACCACCCCCCTTCAACCCTCCTCCGCTCTCACCTCCTCCCCCACCTACTCCTTCTTCCAACTCCACCCGCCCAGCCTCTCTCACTGCAGCACTCTTACATGTTTTTACTCTACACCCATCAGAAGTGTAACAAGAACCGCCATCGCTCCATCGCGCCACCTTTTCTTCTTCGCCTCGCTCTCCCCGTCTCCCGATCGTGTTTGTTGGTTTCCATAGAAACAGATCCAGGTTGGACGTCCGTTATAATGATGTTGATTTGATGGAATTCTGATTCTTTAAATAGATGGAGACGACTGGTCACCACCACCACCGTCACCACCGTCACATGGCTACCCAAAGCGCTTCTCATTCGCCCTGCGGCGTGCTGTGATTGGCCAGCAAGACAAACTGTATATCTCATGACGCATTCATGGCCTGCGCGTATATGTGGAATCTTTTAAAGAGGTAAAAGTAGAAGACACGATCAGAGAAATCGTCACACGCGATCCCTCCGATTTTTATCTTCTGTCTGAAGTTTTATCAGGATACAAAGATGTTCACATTCACAGTGAAGTAAACAAACATAAAATGAGTCAGTGCTTCGATCATTTATCCAGTCACTGACGTCCACAGTCACTGACGTCCACAGTCACTGACGTCCACAGTCACTGACGTCCACAGTCACTGACGTCCACAGTCACAAAGACACTCGACAAAAGTCACGATGACTACAATCATCATCGTTATCACCGCCACCACCAACCATCACGGGATGTCTTCACCCAGAGTTAGATGAATAGAGCAATATCTGAGCTCTGGCTGAAGGTAAATCGTCTCATATTTTTCTGAATATTAACTGATCAGTGATCGATCAATCTGGACATCTCTAATAAAAAAATACAATTTGCCATCACACAGAGGGGTCGTGTGTCTCATTATTTCTTTGCTCTGAGCAGGAAACAGTCAGGTAGAGCCAACAGGAAGTTACTTATCCAAACCGAGAAACAGTTCTGGCACATTCACCCCACGAAAAGTGACAAAATGTTTGTTCAGACTCAGTTTATGTCGAGCTTTAACCTTAAATCTGAAGGACGGACGTGTGAGTGTGAGCCTCATCATCAGGAAGCAATTTGGAATATTTCTCATGATGTCACAGCTCCGACAACAAAAGCAGAAGCACTTCAGACGGTGTTGTTCCTCAGATTTATATGATGTCATTTATTCCTTTACAACGTGTGTATTGGGCCATTGTGGGCAACGCCGCAAATCAATGAGCAGAACTGCTTCATGGCAACACGTGATTTCTATTTTATCCATCAACAGTTTCTTCAATCGACTTCCCAGAAACTTCACAACATATATCGATACCACAATAACAATAACAATTACTCCAACCACTCACGCTCACACCTCGTGTGGACCACAGAGACACAAAGAGACATGTGAACTCCACACAGCGTTCAGCGGTTCTGAATCCAGGACACCGTCCAGGACATGAGTCATCAGCGAGTCGTCACGGTAAAAAAAATCAGTTTACCGTGACGACACTGCTCAGTTCAGGTGGGAGAGAGCGTCACAGTTTGACCAGAATTATCACGGGTCGGCTTCTCTGAGGCGGCTGCATGAGCGTGCCGCAGCCGGTGACAGGAGCCGTGTTCAAACACATCCTGGCACATCAATCTGACCTACACTTCATAACGCAGCAGGAAAATTTAAGGCACTAACTGCCGGTCAGTCCACATGACAGCCGCTCAGTATTCAGGCCGACAACGACGACGTCTTGTTTCTGATTGCGTCCACCTCTCGCAGAGATCGATGAGGGCTGGAGGGAAGAAGAGAGGATCATTTCTGAACTGAGAGAGAGAGAGAGAGGTGAGGATATTGATAAGAGGCATGCTGGCTGGACACACACACACACACACACACACACACACACACACACACTGCAAGGATTAACAGGGCGCAGGCCGAGGAGCTCCACTGCAGAATATCGATCCCAGAGAAAACCGGCCATGAGGAGGAGGAGGCGTGTGTGTGTGTATCTTTGTGTGTGTGTCTGTAAAAGGGTGGGGGGTATCACCACTGAAACACACACACATGCACTAATAATACTTGATGCAGCAACACCAGTCGCTTCAAGACAAAGACAATGAAGCGGCGAGGTTTGGTTCAGAGTTAATTCAGTTAACGAAGACGAGACGATGAAGAAAAACTACGATGAAATGTGTGTTTGGTTTTTGTTAACGAGACACTTTGATGATACGATCTCCGTTAATTAAACGTTTGATAGTGTTGAACGTGGTGAAGTAACAGATCTACGATCAGAATGATCGATTAGCTCGTGGACCATCTCCACCTCACTCTCTCCAAACAGTAGCAGCTCTGAAGAAACGTTGCTCTGCATCATTGCAACGAGCGACCACACAGCTGGCCTCGATTAGTCACACGTGAAGCATGAAGCAGTACGGGACGAACAAACGCAAACTTTACCACGTGCTTTATACAAAACTGTAGCCATGTGACGATTTGATGCTGCTGTTTTCAGCAGGTCTACCTCGAAGAAGAGATCGTAGATCTCTACGGGACTCGCCTGCTTAAATGAGTTCAATAAATAAAAAGAGACAACAGAGGTGTAGCCGTCCTCCTCTTTTTGCATTCTTCATATGGGATGAGATAAAGTAGAAGTCGATCAAAGGTCTGCCCTCCACAATAAGGATGTGAGTCTCCTCCTCCTCCTCATGGAGGGACGATCTCACTATCCGGGGTATTATTAACGCCATGAGACTTCTCAAACTTCACGGGGTTCTCCAGCCACGCATGCATAGATCGCACTCATCACGGCGTCTCATCATGTCCAGAGCAGTAATGACATCGTACTGCTTCAACCTGATCTTGAGGCTTGAAGAGGTCATCCTGATGTACCATACAACAGCTGGGCAGGTTCTTGATCAGTCTGTCAGAGCGCCCACAGTGCTACAGGAGCGGGAAGATCTCGGCTAAATTAACGGACCAATCGCTCCAAACGTGTTCTTTATTGTTGAATAGCAGCAAAACAAGAAATCGTGTCTGTCCGGGACTAAAAATTTGATGACTTCATCATTTAAAAACTATGAAGGACTGGAAATCTGTCGATTGACTGACAGCATACGGAGTGAACAGACTGTCTGTCAGCATCAGCCGGCTGTGGTCCTGTCTGTCTGTCAGGTTATAAAAAGCCATGTACGGTATGCAGCGCAGAGGAGCCGGCCGGCCGGCCATAATCAATAAGCTGCCACTGACCTTCATTGAACAGACGCACAGAGAGGAAGAGCAACCAGGAGGATAACCATGACGAGTCACATGACAGGAGGAGTTTATAAACACTGAAGCTTCCTGTCTCACCGCTCCATTTCCTGTTTGATGACTTAGATTTAACGCAGAAAAAGAGATAGAGCTGATATCATCACACACACACACACACACACACACACACACACAGTAACTCATCTCACCAAACAAAAGGCCCAGGTGCCGTCTCTCTGAATTCAGAAGCACTTTTACAGTTCAGCTTCAATTCAACTCTTAATAGGATGATCCATTATGTGCGAGTTCTCCTTCGATTCTGTCTGCGTCTCCGGTGTTCAGAGAGTTTCATCGCTGCATTACTCAGAGATCACTTAGCAGACGTTCAAGTGAGGGAGGCAACCTCGTTTTACTTCGAGCTGAGAGGAAAATGATGAAAAGCTCAAACCTCGCTGCTGTTTGTTCAAACTAAATATCTTCAGGCGGGCAAAGATTCAGCTTCATCCACCACAGAGACACAAAATCAGCACGAAATGTGGAAAGTATGTAACTCTCCACCTGCTGATGAATTATCTCGGTGGGAGGATGAGAACATTTGAACGAAAATGAAAATAAAAATGAAAAATGTGAGTCAGGGGATGGACGCTGCAAAATGAGTCAGTCTGAAGTCAGATTCATTCTCTCTGTCCTGACAGACATCCATCGTGCTCAGATAACAAGAATACAAAGTTAATTTAGTATACAGCATCTCACAGAGTGAGGTCACAAAGTGCTTTACACAAACAAAAGCCCCAAGCAGTCATACATCCATACATTTTATTTTCTACGTTTTCTTGTGACAACAAGTTAATTTCATTTGTTTTTTCTCGAGTTAATTGTGTCATTATGTCGAAATATTAAATGTTGTTACCCCGAGATATCGAGATCATTTTCAAGATAACTTTATTTTCTCAAGATAACGACATAATCAACACGAGATCTTGTATATTTATATATAATCTTGTATGTTAAAGGTGCAGTGTGTAGGATTTAGTGGCACCTAGCAGTGAGGTTGCAGCACCTCTCCCACGCCTCACCTTCTTTCCTCCAAGAAGAAAGGAGAAAAACTCTGGCAGCGAAATTCACATAAAAAGCAAAAGTCCATCTCTAGATCAGAGTTTGGTTTGTCTGCTCTGGGCTACTGTACAAAGATGGCGGTTCAACATGGCGGACTCCGTGGAAGAGGACCCGCTCTCACTGCAGATATAAAGGGCTCATTTTAAGATTCTTATTTTTACTGATGAAAACATAGCAATGAATATTGTCAATAGATACTTATAGAAATCTTACATACTGGACCTTTAAATAGTTGCAGGATGTTGCAAATGCAGTGATTTAATATACTGGACGATCCTTTTGTTTCCATGAGATCTCGAATTAATCATGGCGTTATCTCGGGAAAACAAAGCTCTGCTATCTTCAGATTTTCGAGAAATGAACTCATTATCACGAGAACACGGAGGAAATAAAATGCATGAGTGCATGACCGCTGAGGGCTTCCGTAAGAATCAAACAATAAAACATGAAAACACTCAGCAGGCGATACGAGGACGGGAATCTGCATTCTGCCTTCAGCTAACAAGCCTGGACCCCGGAAGTCCAAACGTCACATAATTTAAGATTTTCTCAACCGTACGAACGATCCAGCGACACGAGATGTGCGATAAAATAAAAAAAAACTGAATCATTTTAGGCCAATAAATAATAAATGTCTCATTGTAAATTAAATCTTAACTCTGAAGCCGCAGAACATCTTATCTGTCCTGACTACAAGGAAGTGCAGGCCAGAAATACAACCACAGACAGCCGGGCACCGCTACAGTTACACACCCTCAGCACAACACACACACACACACAAACACACACACACACACAGCATGAACAGTCCACCTCCTCTTGTGGTTTAGAATAATCAGAATACGTTCAACTGTGCGTGTGTGTGTGTGTGTGTGTGTGTGTGGTCAGTGCTGAGCAGCCAGGAACAAAATGACCAGAAGGAAAGCAGATCCATAAATGTCATGACCCATGTGTGTGTGCGTGTGTGTGTGTGTGTGTGTGTGTGTGTGAGAGAAAGAGAGCATCACTTCTCTATTCATCTCCACACAGACGGATACTGACCTTGTCTTGATATTAGATAAGCACTTTGTGTGTGTGTGTGTGTGTGTGTGTGTGTGTGTGATAGACGGCTTCCTAACCATGTACAAGTACATACACAGACAGTGTGTGTGTGTGTGTCAGACAGATGACACATCTACTGTGATTTCTACTGTTGGCGATATGAATCAGACGTGCGGGCCGAGGCTGACGGCTGCTTGTTGAAACCGACGAGACAGAAAAAGAAAAAGAAAAGTCGTTGGCTTCGATCTTGTGCGAGAAATCCCTGAAACGTTTCCACGCAGTCAAAATAAAGCGTGTTAACTGTCTGATGTTCCGTCCATGCATTTTCAATAACCGCTCGTCCCTGTCGGGGCGTGGGGGGCTGGAGCTGCAGCTGACATTGGGTGAGAGGCGGGTTACACCCTGGACAAGTCGCCAGTTCATCACAGGTCTGACATTCACACCTACAGTGTCACCAATTAACCTTTTAACCTGCATGTCCTTGGACTAGAATCAGGCACAGGGAGAACATGCAAACTCCACCAGGACCAGGAACCTTCTTCCTGTGAGGCGACAGCGCTGACGCCTGCACCACCCTTAAGCCAGACTAATATTTTGCACGTTTCTATCAAAATGTGTCACAAATTTTAACCAAATTTCGAGTAATTCTGCAAAAGAAAAACAAAATGAATCGTTGTTTCCATCCGCGACCGTTATGTGACTATTAGGAGTTGTTTCACGAGGTTAGCAGAAGAGGACGCAACAAGATGGCGTCAGTGAAAGAAGCTCAAGAGGTGAATGAGAGCCATGAGGAAACAGCTGCATGTCATGTGACTTCAATGTTTGCTACGTCAGAACTTATTCAGAAAAAAGTGTTTCCATCTCCCGTTTAGAGCTTTAACTGTTTAGAAAAAGACAAATACAACTCTTTTTAATGCTATACTTTAAAATACATCAGGATACTCTTAGATTTGATATTCTGAGTGAAAGGTAAGATTCAAACTTTCTTTAAGTCTTCACTTATTTCCACTCACCACTAAAGCATAAAAGAAAGTGACTGCAGGACGTCTGAGCTCACTGATCCGTTTAAAAACGACCATTTAAAAAATAATCAGCGTTCATGAGATGATATATTGAGATTCACATGATCGCCAATAAAAAAGTCCCAGACCCGAGGACATGGAGTTATAAATACAGCTCTCTGTCCTCCACTTCCTCTTTCTGCTTATTAGTGTGAAACCAAATCTCCACTTGAAGTAACCAAAATCTTATTTTACAGGTCAGAGAGTGCATCAGGAGGCTGCAGCTCTCTGCAGCTCAACATCTATTCTGCCGTGTGCAGTGTTCCACCGTCAGCCACGGAGATCATGTTCTATCCCCGCACTGTACCTGACAGCTTCGCCCAGCCATCAGAGGGGTTATGCACCTCGATGAAAGGCACATATTGAGTCTATTTTACCTGTTTGTTATGCGGTCTGTCGTCTTCTAAGAGGCCGTTTGGATACTCTGCATCCTCAGGTTAAAAAAAACAAAACAAAACATAAAGTTATATCTGAGGAGCGTTGATATTTCTGCATGATTAGAGGGACTGCCGAATCTTTTGGCTGCATCACAGCGCCCGTGTGCAAACCTGACAGGAAATATCAATGTCTGAAATACATCTGAGAGCTCGGTTATTCATCTCGTAGCCTGTGGCTCCATGTGCATCTGAGAGAGAGGGTGTCTCTTTAGCATGCATGTGGATATACAAGCCTGCTGGCCTCTGTACGTGTGTGTGTGTGTGTGTGTGTGTGTGTGGCTGCAGGCTATAAACATGCCATCTCTCCACAGAGCTCATTTGAAGAGTTCCTGGCTGCTCTCTGAACTCTGGGTTTAAAGATCTGATGGTGTAACACCTCCATCGACCAGCAGCACAAAGACCCACACACACACTAAAACACACACACACTCCCAGGTCGGTTGTAGTTTTGGTGGATGGTGTACAGTACAGCACAATCTCAGAACCCATCGCAAACAACAATTTAGCCTCTGTGGTCAACAGCCAAAGTTTTAGGATTGTGGATTTCTGAATAATGGACTTCCTCTTCCATGTGCAGCCCAAAATCTGTCGGTGCTTCAGGTCCAGGTGACATTTCAGCTGATCTACATAAACCAGTATCTTTATAGAATCCAGAGAAATATTAAAATGGACACATTCAGTGAAAAAAAAAAGTACAGCAGAAGCGGTTTACGAGGGCGCGATCACTGCAGTAACTCCAGCCAAATGTTGCCGTTCTTTTTGTTCAAACAGTCGCTCTGTTTATGAGAATGTGCCAAAACTGAAAGAATGTGGAGCGAAGCCAACAGAAGACAAAGCCAACACAATGCTGGAACAACAGGGTGGTTTTTTAAAAATGCTGGAAAATGTGTGTGTTTAACACTCTGAATTCATCACTGTTGGCTGCTAAAACCGACGGCATGTTACATTTATCCATTTAACAGCTAGAGAATGCAAATCGTTTGCGTCGTTTATCAAGTAAGAAGACCAAATATCTGCTTCTCTTTTCTGTGTTATTGTGTTATTGTGAACTGAATATCTTTGACATCTGAGCTGCTTATTTGACAAGAAACACACAATTTTCCCTCTTTTCACTATTTTCTGACACCATATAGACTAAACAATTAATTACCAGACAAGAATTTGAGGAACAATGCTCGCGTTTAGCCGTAGCCTCGACTCTCTGGCTGCTTAACTGCGTGTTTATCCGTCTGGTTGACAGAATGACACATGCTGAAGTGTTAAAAAAAAAAAAACAGAGCAAGAGTGACAATTAACACGGAGCTGCATGGCGTGCGGTGTAGAAACACACGGACGCACAAAGAAGCACAATCATCGGTGAACGCGGACAGAGGCAGCTGATTCGTGTGTGTGTTTGAAAAGAGGTCAGCCTTCCAATGACCTTCATCACCCATCTGTTAAATCCACCAGCAACCTGGTAAGTGCCTCTGTGTGTGTGTGTGTGTGTGTGTGTGTGTGTTTGTGTGTGTGCGTGTGTTTGTGTGTGTGCGTGTGTTTGTGTGTGTCTACCTGGATCATATATTCTGAATTATCACCATGGAAACTGAACTTTCACAGACCAGACAATATACAGTAATACATTTAATCCATACAGTGGCTGAGGTCATATCATTGTGTAACTTGGGCTTTTCAGTATCGTGAAAAGAGATTGTTGAGAGCTACAGGGAATAAAAACATTCTTCAGATATCGGGGGCTTGTTCACTCGTCCAATAGGGTAAACAGGAAGCCTTTCACTGCCAAAGAGGTTTTTGGATCGGTGCTAGAAAACCCACCAGGACGTCACCCGTCCGTTTGAAGAGCCAGAAGTGACCATATGGACGAGAGCGTAGAGCTGGTGGGTGATCTGCTGAGAGCTGGGCTACATTCGGTTTGACTCTCGTCCTGCCCGGCCTCAAACGTTCTCACTGAGGAGAGAAATGGTCGATGCAGGAACAGGGTCCGGATTTGATCAGAACTGCCTAGTTTGACGGTTTGATCTGAGTTACCGAGAATGACTTTAATCACAAGGTAGCCACGCCCTGAAGCACACCCTGCTTTATCGTCTATTTTACTAAATGAACATCACGCTGTGTGGAAGAAGACTTGAGACTAGAGACTGAAACCATAAACTCACGAGAAAACCGTTTACCAAAGTCATAAATCCAGTTGGGAATTAGGTTGATTTCACCATAAGGCTCAATACAACTAGACCTTGTTTTACAGCCGATGGAGCTGCCCCTGCTGGTCATTAAAAGAATGCAGGTTTAAAACACTTCCGTGTTACAAACACAGGGTCGTGTTGAGACGGTATCCTACATTTGCAAAACTCTTGTGAGATTTGTGCAGGTTGTTTCTGCATTTGGGAGAAGTTTGGTTTCATTTTTTTTTTACCGTGTTGTCTTCACTAATATATAATGTACTGTACTTCCTGTCAATCACCCGAAACCCACAAAAAGGAAATAATCCTACAAAAACATGTTGTTATCCATCTAGGAGAAAAATGGTTAATGCTACTCTGAGCAATATTTTATTAAACGAACATCAAATGACTCCTTATGATGTAAAAAGGCCACTAACTGAGCACACTGTGCCGCTGAATGCAGTGGCTTTTAGCTCAAGCAGTGATTCACCACTGCAGAAACAGCACTACCACAGTGTGTAATAATGAGACATTTAACATATGCTTTCACAACTATAATCTGCATCAATGACTTGTTGGGGAACCTGAGCTCCACTGCAACACACAATCAGACAAAATGGCAGTTCATTCCGACACCGTGAGCCTTCAAATACTGAGCAGCCTCCGCTAATCATTGACTCACAAAGTGGGACAAGGGAGTGGGAACTGTTGTAAAGTGTTAAATCAACACTGAGACTCCAAATATAACAAGGTTTCCACACCGAGTTTCTTCATGAAAAGGCGGGCGTGGAGTACAGAAAAGAACTAAACAAACAGATACGCTGGGTTTGACTGTTCTTTCTACATTCCCCATTCGACACTGAGTGGGTCAGCTGTCTGTCAGCCACAAACTCAACCGCTCCGTCATCATTGGATCAGTCAGTCATCCATTTGGTCAATCAGGAAATAAGTCAGTCAGCCAGTGAATAAATCAGCCGGTCAGTCGGTCCTTCCTCAACAGCCATCAGGGGCATGGATACCAGAGATTAGTGGAGTGTCCAACACTCTGAGCCCCACTTAATCCAGTCAGTCACAAATCTGCCCCAAGCATGACGATTAACCCCTTTCCCCTGCAGGCAGGACGCAATCCTGTGGAAACAGCATGGATTAGTCCAGGCAAAGGTCACTGCTGGACCAGGCTAGTTTCACCCTGCAAACACATACGTAACACTGCCGAGCTGCAGCCGCTCACCACAACCTGAAATACACGAGTACTGATGCATAGTACTGCCAGATAAAATGAGAACTGGCACTAATGTTGCTGCAGTACACGTCTGCTGAATGTGTGTGTAAATAGGTAACAATGTTATACGCAACAACTTTAGCAGGTGATAATACGTCAGATGGTAACTGTAGATTTAACCCTAACCCATTAACACTGACTTATTTTAACCCAATCCATCTTTTTAGTAGTTTGTTGTCTGACCCAAACACTGAAAACTGAAAATAATTTTGAAGTCTATGAATAAAAAGCCAACTTTTTGTATCAGGTGCGACGCAAACCTTTTGGGCCATTCAGGTGATCGCCCTGTATGTGATCCATTCATCCACCGTGACAACATACATATATGCATTTTGTCAACTTCTCAGACTTCCTAAAGCCTTTGTCAAATTTACCCTCCAAACAATTTGTTGCTCTTCTAAAACAATAAAATTATTTACAGAGACTCAACAATCCCCACCAGGGACAAGCACAGTGGCATTCGCTGTGGACAATGGACCTTTACGTGCCTCAACAAGTGGTTCAGCTTCATGGTTTTAATTGGAAACCTTTTGCCAGGAAACATCCTGATAAATATTTGACTCGTCTCTCTCTCTCGCCGGAGCATTAACCGCTAATTTTCTCTGTGTATCGTTTCTTTTCCAGGCCACTACCTGCTCTGACTTCTGGCAATAATCAGCACACCGGTTCAGCAGATTGAGTTGTCCATCTCCTCTACAGCCAGACTCCCTCATGAGCACGGCCAGCTATCAGCTTATACTATTAGAATTCAGAGATGAGAAACTCGCCTGGAGGAAGAGGAGGGGGCTGAGGGCTTCAGGGAGCAGTCGAGGAGTGCAGTTCAGCTGCAGCTGCATTATAGAGCTGATCTCTGCAGGGACTCTCTGGTTCCAGTGGTTGAGCACTGAGCACACTCAGTAGCATGGCCGGCAGGCAGCACTAGTCTGCCACAGACAGCCGAGGTAATTACACGGAAACGTTTCCTGTGTAATCCACTAAAGAATGACTTACACAATGCCTTATGATTGACACTTTTATCCTGAGGGCCTGTAATATGACAACTTCAGTTTGGATTATCTGTGGGAGGTGAGCAGTAACAGTTTTAAAAGCCCTGGAAACATTTTATTCTCAATCAGCTCCTGACTGTGGATGACGGCGTCCCAGGTGAACACACTATTTTCTACCAAAGTTAGAAGAGCTTTGGTTATCGGTTGGAGCGGGAAGGGTTGTGCAGGGTGTCCGTGCACCAATCAAGATTTGAAACATTTGACAGTTATCGGGTTCCTTGTTCATGTTTCCGGGAAATCTTCAACAAAATTTGATCAAACCACACTCACACAAGCAGGTTAACTGACTTTTCAGTCATCACTCTTTAATGTTATAGAAAATTATTTAGGATTGAAGTTTTTTGGGGGCTTAAAGTAAAATCGTAGGTAGTGCACCTGAACAAAACAAGTGACTTACACCACAAATAATATTCTACACAAACCACACAATTGCAGTATCCATGGTTTCTTTCAAATGTATTGTAATATTCAGTGAATTCTATCGTTATGTGAATATTTGGAGTTGGTTAATGAAATAAGCAGGTGGTGCCAATTCTTCAGGAAAAAACGGACAGAAGAAGACGGCGCAACAAGATGACATAATTACAAGAGCGCCAGTTGAACCTCAACTGATGAAAAACTGACGTGAGGAGGGTTACGAGCAATTAACTATTTCAAAAAAGAAAAATACATCTCAAAACAAGCGTAACTGGGGACGGTTTTTCGATTTTTTTCATTTCAATTAAATTTGGAAACAAGGAAAAAACTGCTACTGTCATCACGAGACCTTCTGAAGAAATAAAACATTCACCTAGATGAAAAGAAGAAGTAGAAAAGAAAAGTATTCTTTGCATTTTCTAAATGTTCTTCAAACAGCTGCTGAATGGTTTAATCCTCTGAGACTTGCTGCATAAAGATTTTAACCCTGTGAACGCTTAACAAAACCCCACCTCTTTCAACTTCACCACCCACGTCTGCCTGAAGGTTCGGGTTTTGTTGCCTTTCTCTTGAAGAAATGAGATGAAAACTAGAGAAGAAGAAAGGAACACAAAGAGTGGAGGAGGCGAAATGAAGAAACCACGAGAAGATTTGAAATTGTGTTTAACTGAAGAGAAAACATAAAATAAATATATGAACTCCTTTTCATACAGTCTTTGAACGAGACCCACGGGTGACCTGAATGAGGCTGATGTAGCATTTCAGTGACTGTGCAGTCATCCATCCACTCAGCTGGTTTAAAACACGTCATGTGAACAATCAGATCCTAACACTGTGCCGTGGTCCTGCCTGCTGCATGAATGTGTTTACATTCACAAGTGTTTAGCTTGACCTCTCCTTGTTTTATGGTTCCACTATAAAGGCCAGAGAACTGCACACAGCCTCAAGCAATGCTAATCAAACACTGAGTTTGCACACAACGGGCTGAGCTCATCAAGCACTGAGCACGAGTGAACCGCCCGCCAGCCAGAGGCAGACCAACACTGAGAGCCTTTCACGGCGGAGAGCACCTTTGACACCGACCGCAGAACACAAAGCGCTGCATAAAGGCTGCCAAATGTCCCGTCATGACACGCCAAACAAGCTAATAGGCAATGCTTTCATACGGGCTGTATGACTGAACGCTACCTTCAAGACAGAGACAGTCTCTTTAACAGTATGCAGCAAGACGGAGCAACATTTAGATCATGTAATCCACGCTACCGTCATATCAGAGCTGCAACTAACCATTATTTTCATTAGACATTTATCTGACGATCATTTTCTTGATTAAATTATTACTTATTTAGTCTCAAAGCCCATTTAGTCTCACTTTACTGTTGTAGAAGACTAAAGAAACCAGAAAATATTCATATTTGAGAAGCTGAAATCAGAGAATTAAAAAAGACAACTTAATCAACTCATCATTCCAGCAAAGGGCCAAAAATATTTAGATTTACAATAAGTTTGTAATACATGCTGCACGGTGTGTTTGCTATGGAACGTAAGACCAAAGTACAAAATAACAGCTAAAGAAAGAAAAAGGTTTTTTCAGACACAACCTGAGCTAAGTTTGACTTGAATCATCGCCGTCAGCTCCGACGCAGGCTCGACTGTGACAGAAAGGACTCAGCATTTTTTAGCAGGTTGTAGATTCCGAGATTTTTGTAGTAATGGTAATGATAAAATATCATCATCATCTGTCGGGGATTCATCATGATCAAAGGACCATAAAATAAAACATTTATTGGCCTGATGTTTGAGGTTTTTGAAATGTCCAAATGGGCCAAATTATTTCCCAACAATAGACAAACAGATTTTTCTGTCTGATGTCAGATGAGAGGAGGAATTGGACGAATATATTCAGACTGACGTGTACAGTCGACGACCTCCCTGTACTGTGAGACAGAAGCACTCATTTAGCCCTATAGGATGAGCATCATCATGTACTAACGTCATCACATTAGTCATGAAATGTCCCTCAAACAATTTCACAGGGGAAAATTCTTCTACATCGAATGATGCTGACCGGCAGAGTGATTCTGTTCGTGATCCATCACGACTTAATTTCTCTTTGCAGTGCATGGGAATGTTGACAGGGTGGATTTAAGATGGATGTCATACAAATGTTGTGCGGTCAAAGTACAAAGATACACGACAGCAGCGCTCGCTGCAGCCTTCACCTCGCTGCATTTATTTCACAAAGGCTGCTGCCGACGAGCGTCGAAGACTTCGAGCCGCTGCAGGAGGAGCGCGGCGGGCTTTTTGTTAGCCGCAGATTGAAGAGCTTTTCACGCTGAATCAAGTGCAAGATGGACAGCATGAAAGGTGGCTGGGGAGAAAACACCTATAGATCCACTGTGAGAGAAAATACACATCTGATAGGAAAAAGATGTATGAACACACACAACTACAAAAGTAATAGAAAAAGACATCTTTGCTTGGAGAAAATGAAACTGACTCGGAACAAAGAAAAATGTAAAGGTTCATCCAGAAAGAGGTTCAGAGCGCCGACAGAAAGAAAATGAAAGAAGAGGAGTGATGATTCCTGAACATACAGCAGCAACATACTTCATTAAGATTTACATTTTTAAGCCAGGCTGTGAGTCGGTCAGTCTTAAATCATGGCGTGTGGAGCATTTAAAGGGATACTTATATTTGAAGAGGAGTTGTATGAGGTAACTTAAAAAATGAGCACACAGGTGTACACTACATTCAGAATAACCGTCTCTCAGTTAGCGCTCTATCCAAAGCCGCCAGCGCTGGACCAGCAACAGCCGAGTTCAGCACAGTAAAATGACTGTTTTTGTCAAAAGGAGTTTGACGGCTTTGAAGGGAGCATGTAACTGCTTCAGTTTCCTCTCGGAGAGGGCCGTCTGACAGCGAGGTCAAGTGGAGAAAATATCAAATATAGAGCATTTAAACTCTGATTGATTGCCTTAGTACGTTCAATTCAAACAGAACAGGAGATTTAAACTCAAGCAGACTCAACTTCATCAGACCAAAATACAGAAATATTTATTTAAATATTTGATTCATTATTTCAGTCTTTTGTTAAGTAAAATCATAAAACATGTTCTGGGTCCAGCTTCTACAGTGTGTGCTGCTTTTTTAAGAATCCGATTGGATTTTTGACAATTTCCAGGAACTTGTGATTAATATTTTTCACAGGTTTGAACATTTTACAGGCTAAATAATGAAAAATAATAGAAGTGATGAAGCTAGAGCTGAAACTCGTAATATATTCATTTATTAGTTGCTGGACAGAAATAATTGGCAACTTTTCTGCTTAACATTCGTTTGTTTGTTTCAGCCTCTCCAAGTTGAGGATTTGCTGCTTGTCTCGTTTTTTACTATGAATGTAAACTGAATATTTTGTGGTCTTGGACGTCACTTTGACTCTGGGAATCACGTGATGGTCAGAGATGATGCTGCTTAATAATAAAAATAATTAGAACGTGTCATATTAGGCGTGTGACCCTCACAAACTGACAAACTCACAAAGAAAACAGGCCGCGATATCGACCGAAAAGGAAAAGGCACAAAGAGAACAAAAATCTACAAAGAGCACTCCCAAGATGCATCAGACACTGGAGACTCCAGAAATAGAGGGACCTAACCCATCAGGAGGAAGAGGATGAAGGGGGAGAAAGGGGATTAGATGGCAGGCTCTCCTTCCTCCGCTGTCCTCCTGCCGAGCACATGGTCAGGTCAGGGGGAGACCGGAGTTATTTTGGAGCAGAGCAGAGCGGAGAGGAGCTAAGCGGGCCCTCACAGGAGGATTTATCCTGGAAGAGGCTCTTCTCGTCATCACTGTCCCCTGGCAGAAGGACGAGGGTGGGGAGGGGCGCTACAGGAAATCTGTGAAGACCTTAACCCTTCACACGCCAGACAGTAACAGCAAACGCCTGTAAAATCAGTGTTTTTTATCAGTGTGAGGCTGATGAAGGCGTACACATCTGTAACAGAATAAAAATACAACAGGGCTGCATGCAACTAACAGTTATTACTCGATTATCTGACTGATTTTCAACTGTTTGCCTGCTAAGAAACTGAAAATGTAAATGTTCTGCAGCTTTAATATAAAAATGGTGAAAACATAAAGTCTGAACTCAAACTGAACGCCGAGCTGAAAGCCTCGCTGCACGGCAGCACACGACCCGATATGATGAACCTTTTCACCTTCGACCTTGAAATGAACGAGTGGCAGCTGAACGCTTTGACCTCCGCACACGACAAGAGGGAAGTGGACGTCTGAACCAGATCTGAATCTGAGTGTTGGTGCTTCGTCAAAGGAAGTGAACCCCGCAGCTTCGGTCCGTCCGTTACTTCACGCTCCGCTGTGACCGAGCAGATGTTAAACTTTCTGCACGTTAAACTGATTCATAACGTCACCAGAAAACTATTTCCCGACTCCTGATGAGTTTTTAAAAACAACCAACTTTGGCCAAACTGTTTTTCCAGGAGACGTTGCCATGGCAACAGGCGCTGTGTACAGCACACTTGATGCTGTAAAGCAGATTTGCTCTTAAAAAGAAGAGTATGTCCTTCAGCTGCAGGCCCTCACAGCTCGAGCCTCTCGGTCTGAAAGCTTCTGACCCTGAACTCCCATCAGCTCCCGAGCTGCCATTCAGAAACCTAACCGACCTCTGACCCGTCTCACTGAAGCTAACAGAGATTCTCTCTTTGTGGACTTCATGTCATTAACTGTGTGACGATATGAAAGACGAGTCTACACGTCTGCCAGGATGAGTCCCACGCTTTGCTTTCAGGATAACAATATATGAATATGAATGCACGTCAGAGTCCCATACAGCATGTTATGATCTAAACGCACTCATGCGGCATCACACCAGACAACTTGGTTGCAGCACACGCCGTCATCTCGATCGTTTGGTGTGACGTGGTCAGAAAACATTGAAATCTGTATGTTTCTGTTCAATTTAACTTTATTTCTATAGCTCCAAATCATAACAAAAGTCATCTCATGACACTTTCCATATAGAGCAGCAGTAATATTATTTACAGACCCAACAATTCCCACCATGAGCGACGGTGGTGAGGAAAAACTTCCTTTAAGAGGCAGAAGCCCCGAGCAGAACCGAGCTCGTCCTCTCGTCTCGAGATGTTCCGATAAAATCAAACACGTTTCATGTTATCGGAGATTTGCTCGTGCAAATAGTGACATTCAATCACGTGAACAGTGTCAACGACCAATTGGAGCGCTCTCTCCAGCACCGCATGGACCACATGGAGGTGCAAGAACGTCTCAGTTCTGTTGGAGAAATGGGTGGAGTTGTTCTCACATGTTCTCACATTTGAACGACGGTCGAGCCCTCGAAATGTTTCTGCTTCATTGTTCAACAGTTTTTCTTGTAAATTTCGGCCAGGTGCATGATGGGACATAAAGTCAAAATGAATCTAGTTGTAGTCTTTAAAGACTTTGCAAAATCTTGAAAACTTTTTGACAAACTGTCTTTGGACGTGAGAGGCCGTCACACTTTTAAAAGTCGTTTTCTCGTGTGTAGTCGGCATCACGGCCGTTTACTCTTCTCCCTGTTTCCTTTAAGCTGATTGGACGAGGATTTAGTCGGGTTCTGGCTCTACAAAGAACTTTTTAATTTTGTAATTCTCTTTTTATGGGGACGGTCTGTCAGATCATCACTGGGCAACACAAACACACATTTTTGGATTCCTTCCCAAACAAACTTCAGATTTCATCTAAACAATAACAGCATAATGTTTGGGTCATTGTTCCTGATGTGCCACTGGGCTGACCCCTCCACCACCAGCACACATCACAGGGCTCCATTCAAACCAGAGGTCACATGTTTCAATGCTTGGCACGCGCCAACCGATTGTTCCTCACCGTGTGTGAGGGTGCTTGGTCATTCCGCATCACCCACCCACCCACACACACACACACACACACACACACACACACACACACACCATAAACATAAACACCGGCACGCACCCACCGCGCCGTACGCACACAGAACAAGTGCCGAGGAGCCCGGGCACAGCAGGAACACCCTCATGAATGACAATGATTGTCAGAGTTGTCGCAGGACGGAGCGGCCTGCCGGAGCCACACAATGCACATCTGAGGAGCTGCAGGCGGGGTGGGCACAGAGCCCGCAGCGCCCCGCAAAACCAACAGCAAACAGCCCGCAACGAGCGGAGAGGAGAGGAGAGGAGAGGAGAGGAGAGGAGAGGAGAGCGGGGACGGCGACGCAACTTACTGACGCGCCCCGCTCGGAAACTAAACGCAAAGTGCGTTCATCACGCAAAAAAAGCTGCGTGTTTATCTCCTCGTGATTGAGTTCGCATCGATAAGTGATCAGAGCGGCTGTCAATACAGAGATGTGACCGCAGAGGAGGAGGAGGAGGAGGAGGAGGAGGAGAGGTCTGCAGGCTGCCTCCTCTGTCACTCCGTCAGCCACCAGCGTGCAAACACACACACCACACACACACACACACACACACACACACACACACACACACACACACACACACTCCGGACTAGAAATACAGAGGAGAAGGTGCGTGAAGCGGCTCCTTACCTTCACTTCTGCGGGTTTACAAACGTGGAAGTCGGCCGCCGCGCGCGTCTCCGCACCCTGCGTGATGTTGTTGTCGCTGTTTGCGTCAATAGTTCATTCATCCGCCTCCCAGCCTGCCTCACTCTTTATTTTAAATGGACAATATGAGCGGCCGTGTGCAGGGGAGGGAGGGAGTGAGAGAGAGAGACAGCACACAGCAGCAGCAGCAGCAGCAGCAGGACCCTCAAGACTCTCTGTGGCAACCGGGGGGGGCGGGGCCAGGGCTGCTTACGTCACAGCCAGAGAGAGAGAGAGAGAGAGAGAGAGAGAGAGAGAGAGAGAGAGAGAGAGGTGGACTGTACTACACACCCAGTTTCCACTTTATCAGGAACCCTGAGCTCAAACTGCAGCCTGAAGTTCAGTCATGAAGGAGGAGTGTGTCTGATGAACCGACGGCCGAGTGCAGAGCTGCAGCGATCAGTCGATTAATCGATTAGTTGTCAACTATTACATTAATCAGCAACTGTTTTGATAATCGATTCATCGTTCTGAGTCATTTCTGTTCAAGAAAAACGTCAAAATTCTGATTTCAGCTGCTTCAACGTGAATATTTTCTGGTTTCTCTCGTCCTCTCTGACACTAAACTCAATCTCTTTGGGTTGTGGACAGAACAAAACGTTTGAGGACGTCACTTTAGATATTTTTCACCATTTTCTGGACCAAACAACAAATCGATTGATCGAGAAAATGATTCATCATCATCAATGAAAATAATGGTTAACTGAGTCCGATAAGCTGATTTCTCTCCGTCTCCATCTCTTCTCCTCGTTTCGTTGTCTCTCTTCGGAGCTCACAGATTTTTATCACGACCCGCAACACGAATCAGTCAACTGCAGGATTTCAATTCAAATTCTTGAATTGCTAATTTCAGCATTAGCAGGACTTAATTAGACTCATCGCTGACCGAGCGGATCAGCTGTCATGAATGTAACAACTTCAAAACATTCAGTATTCCGCACGATAATGTGACAAACGTCGAGAACGACTCAGCCTGACCTCGAACCTGCAGCACTGAAATGAATGAACACGAAAAGTCTTTAAACAAACGATCAAAGTTGTGAAATTTAGTCTTGAGAACAAACTGCCGGACATTTTTCTGCTCTGATGGAAGCTGTTGTCTGTGTTTTTTTTATGAAAATTAGAGTGGATAATAAATCCTGAGGGACGTGCACGAAAGTTCAAACAACAAACAAACTCCTAAAAACAGACGAGCAGCTGAGAGCTCCAATAAAAATCCTCAGCAGCTCGTTTCTCTGCAGCATGCTGCTTTCTTCAAATAAACGTCACTGACATGTTTCATTTCTTCGCACGCTGACCTTTACTCTATACAAATGTTTAAATACACACCAACTGCTCTGTATGCTGTGTGTGTGTGTGTGTGTGTGTGTGTGTGTGTGTGTGTGTGTCCCAGAGGAAGCAGCATGTGCCCTCTCATACATTTACATGACAAACCTGCCACCTATAGGCAGAGGGTAAAACTGCAGGGTAATTAGCCATGCATGCCCATGAACACAGAGTGCTGAGGGAATTACAGTGCAGTGTGTGTGTGTGTGTGTGTGTGTGTGTGTGTGTGTGTGTGTGTGTGTGTGTGTTTGAACGGTCTAAATGAAGTGGATTAAAAATGTTTTCAGATTTCGGTGCAGAGTTCTGGCTTCAGCTCCTCGCGTGGATCTGTCTTAGCCCGAGGTTCGTCCCTCAGGAGTCTAGATTAGTACCAGGTTTAACAGAGTGTCATTAGTTCTAATTGTCCTTTCTTTATGTTATAGTTTGATTTTTTATGTTTCAATAATTGAACTTTAGACACAAAATGCAGCCCAAAGTGACTTTTAGTCAACCAACATTAGTTTTAAGAGTTTAACGCGACCTCTTCAGATATTTCTATTAAACCATGCAGAAGTGTCAGATAATAAAATACATTGTATGTGAAAGTTTCTCTGCTTTGAATGTTTCCAACATTTTTTTTTATGTCTTTACCAAATTCATCACGACCATGAACCACATCCACCCGCTCTGCTCAGGGCAACTCTTTTGTTCGCCTCACATAAAGTGTTTTTTCAGTCGTGAATGAAATTATATTTTCTGCCTTTCCCTCTGATGTCCTTCAGCCTTTCTGCCTCAACTCTCTGTGATGTATTCACTGACAGAGGTAAAACCAGGTAGAGCTTCACTTGTTGCTAAAGTAGCTAACCTTCACTCCCGGCGGTCCATAGCTCTGATGTTACAGGCATAAACACCAACTCCCATCACACCGCTGACCGCTACGAGCTCCCAGCCTGAGCAGAGTCAGCTAATAGGACAGCTAGTCACATGGCTAACTGAGATAACTAGCTAATAGCAGCTACAGTTAGGAGCTGAAGTAGCTAACCACTAACAAACTAAACTCTGTAAATCACAAAGAGTTGTGGCGGAGCAGCCGGAGGACATCAGAGGGAAAACCAGAAAACATTTTCTCCATAAAATATGATCCAGTTTCACCAAAATCAGTTTGTAAAGTAACGTTAATCGGTGAGGCCTGGCCGCAGGAACACGTTCGTTTTTTGCAACTTCTTTTTCAGTAAATTCATCAAATCGGTGCCTCATGTCACGATTTTCCAAGCTCACTTACTGAAGCTGTGACGTCGCACACGGCCAGAGGGCGACACAGTGATCATGAGCAAAAGAAAGTCAAGTTTTAGATGTGTTAGGAGGAAACGAGGGTATAAGATATATAAGGATGTGAATCATGCAAAGCTTCTATTCTCAGAATAAAACTATAGAGCTGGAAATGAGTACATTATGTCTCCTTCAAGTTCTGGTTTCCAGGGAGATCTTCAGCCTTTTATTAAAAAAGATGTTACTGTAGTTTTGAGTGTTTGAGTCATAGTGCCATAATGTCAGCTTTCAGGGGGCTTCCCACCCCTCTGTGTTATTAACTTTGCGTTGTTTCACTCTTAAAGACGTTTCAGGGGAAGATTGGACTCGGTTTGGTTTGCAGTGGTCTCACCGGGCTGCATGAAAAAAAGGAATCATGGAAACAGAGCTGCGATGTGATGCTTTCACTTCCCTTCATGCAGTATGTGCCGTGCACTTACAGACCATCGAGGGTGTTTTTTTCTTGCAGGGCTGTTTCCATGGCATCTCTACTTTATTGGACAGTATACACTGGAGAGATGTTGGGCAGATGGTGAGAGGATAAGACGTGATAAAGGTCATGCCCCTGGTGCAAACACTGACTTTGGATGTGTTCTCTGTGTCAGCTCAAAGCTTGACACCAGGCGTGTTTAGTATTTCTAGATATTTATTTATGCAACCGCACGGTATCGTTATCAAAAGACCACGACAACAACCCAATCCAGTCCAACACCGTTCAACATCTCGTGAAGAGATTGTGGTTTCGACCAAACGTTGCATCTCAAGTCACGTCAGATTCTGTGATCTTAAAGATCAAAGTTTTATGATGCCGTAGTTGTTACGAGAAGATACTGTAATATAAGATCGGACATGTTGTTGGAAAGTGAATGAAATACGTCGTCATTAGTTGTGTTTCCGTCCAAAATGTGTCGCAGAATTTAACCGAATTTCAAGTAAATCCGCCAAAAAAAAGAAAAACACGAATGAACCGTTATGCAAATATTAGGAGTGGGTTCACAAGATGAGCTGCAGGTGGCGCCAGTTGAAGCTCAAGCGGTTGTTACAGAGCCATGAGGAAACAGGAAACTGCTGATCAGGTCACGACTTGTTTAGAAAAGTGTTTCCATCTCCCGTTAAGAGCTTTAACTTCTTTCGTGAGCCGTACCGGACCTCCATTATCATCAAACACATGAATAAAACAATGTTACATGTTTGTTTGTTCTCTCGCCCTTAGCACTCGTCAAATTACCACTTGGAGCTTTGATCGACACCTACATGCTGTGATCTTTGTAGCCGTAATTTAAAATTCTTGTTTGTACATGAAGACTGAGCGCCCATTGATCCGGATTCATCTGTATGTAGCCTTCAGACTCAGTGTCAACACTATCAGCTATGTGGATTTGTTAAGCGCGTGGGGCTTCTTGATGTTTAAGGATCGACCGCACCGCGCTGGTATCTCGACGTCTGTGAGAACGTTGATGAAGTTTCGATGTTCAAACTTTCCTTTCGCTCGATCACCACTTGAATCGCTGTGAGCAGCGTGGTTCAGGGACCGGTCTAATGTTTACCGACCGTACATACGTGGACAGATTTGTGACTCCATATCAGTTTTTCCTGTCCGTTAATTTTCCAGGCTACAAACTGCAGACAAAAGGTTTTCAAGCCCTTTTTCAAGGCCGCTTCACTGACGAGCCTTTTTTATCTCAAAACGTATGATTTCTTTTTTCTGCTGTCTTCTCGACAGTCTTTTAGTAATTATAATAGACCAACCCCCAACCTATCTGCACACACACACACACACACACACACCCCTCCTCCCAAAAATAATGAAATGTCTTTCCTCTGGAGGTAGCTGAAATAATGGGCAGAGAGAGGGAGAAGGGGAGACCGTAAACGATAATGAACCACCTCATTCTCCTTTTTTAATTCCTTCTCTGATCGCCTCCTCTCCACCTCCCCCCTGTCACCTCCCCCCAACCCCCCTCTCCTCCTCCCCCTTGCATCCCACCATCACCTACAAATTTTCTCATTTTTATTTTTCACCCTGGCCGAGCACATCCTCATTTTCACTCCTCCTCCTCCTCCTCCTCCTCTCCATCTTCATCCTCCCCTCAGCCAGACACAGCCACCGCCCTGCCATCTCTCCATCCTCCTCCTCCTCCCCCCCTCTCTTGTCTCCTCTCCTCTCACTCCTCACCCGTTTCCACATTGTCTGCTGCAGACCCCCCCCCACCCTCCATCCTCCATCCCTCCACCACCACCACCCCTGCCAGGAAGCATCCTGGGTAATTTCCTCCTCTTATTGAATTGGGACAGGGGGTGGATGGAGGGAAAGATAAAGGGATGGGCAGATGAACGGAGGCTTGGGATGAGTGCTAATGGAGCCGATGGAGGATTCACACATCACAAATATGCTTCTTCTTCTTCTGCTTCTTCTTCTTCTTCTTCTGCTTCTGTCTACCTTTGGCTCATTTTCTCTCTCAGTACAGATGCTCCTCTCTCCTCTCCTCACCCATTTTTCCTTTCTCCTCTCTCGCTCTCTCCCTCATCAAAACAACCCAGACAAAAGACTGCAACCTTTTTTCACAGAATGCTTCGCTATTCAACCATCCTGCACTCACACACACACACACACACACTCAGGCTGAACCCACTGCTCCCTCACGTCCTATGTTATTTCCATAGGTGAGTGAGTCATTGCTCCTCTATTCCTGTCTGTACTTTTGCTCCTCTGGGCCGAACACTATAATCTTTCTGCAGCAGTCTCATCTTAGCACAAACACACACACACACACAAACACACACACACAAATGCATGTACACAATCTATACCGTCTGCTAAAACTTCACCTCAAGTCTTCTCGCTATAGGACTGAAGAGACAGTCTGGTCTGACAAATATATATCACATCAGAGTGTTTGGGCGTAGGCGGATGAGGTGGAGAGGTGAACAAACAGCACAAGTCACAACTTTCAAAAGAAATCAGCACAAACAGAAACAGAAGACTCTCCGGAGCAGTTTTTAGTACCACCAGAGAGAGTTCATCTTTCAGCTGTAGATATCGTCACACACACACACACACACACACACACACACACACACACACACACACACACACGACAGACTGTGTATTAACAGTGTTTAGAGTGTGTGTGTAATCCAGCGTGTATCTGATCCACCAAGCAGTTCCCTTTTTTAGTGAGAAACTATTCGCCTCATTCCTACGATCGTCTAACACTAAAATAACGCTCGTCTAACATTAAAATAACGTTGGTAGAGAGTTGTAGTTTGTACAGAAACACAGTCTATCTTTGTGGATTATACTGATGCTGAATTGACAGTCAGACTGTGGTCATGTGACGTCCTTTATCTCGTGTTGTTACGGACACGTAATGAATTGTTCAGCTGTCATATTTCTTAAAGGGACAGCGCAGGGAGCTTTAGTTTACTTCAAACTGATGATATGTTTATTTTTGAACGTTTTGTCAACGCTATAGAAACTCTTGGTAACTGTTAAGTCTGATAAGGTTGTCTGAACGTTAGTTATTGGTTTGATTAATGGTTGTGTATTGATTACTGACGGTGGCTGATCAGGTTTATTATCAGATAATCGTATTGGTGTGCTGTTATTCTCTATATCAGCACTCATGGAACGACTCTTGTCCAATCAGATTACTTGGTCATAACGAACGGTTGTAATAAACCATTTATTACATGTTTATATATACGCCTTATAGATGCTTCATTAGAGTAATCTGCTGCTGCTGATACTGAAGTTCCTCCAGACTATAAATGTTTTCTTTTTCTGTCTTTATCTTTATTTATTTTGTTATTTTTTTGTCTTGGTCATTGAGCTTCTATTCATGAATCTACGACTCCAGTCTCTAAATGTTGAGCTTCCCTTTAGGAGGAGACCTTTGATCAAACCCAGACAGAGGCTGAAAAAAGTTCATATTCTTTGTTTTTAACCTTTAAAGCTGTTTCAAAAGTTTCCCCGTGACTAACGGATCCTCTCTGAAATGTAAAGTTGACCCTCGGTGAAAGATGCTGAATATTGGCACGCGGCCTCGGCCGCTGTGAGCGCGGTATTGATCAAGATCCCACGCTAACCGCTGTAGGCTGCGCACTGCACTGACATATTTTATTTATCCTCCGCAGGCTGCTTCTGATGCAGATCGATACGGTAACGCTGACACGTGTACGGCGGAGTACTTCTGTTGATCTTACAACTTTTTTTACATCTCAGGCTCTGATCCTGATAATTAGAGCGCCGGGTCAAACTCACGGCGTCCGCGACGAACGTGAACTTTTCCTTCCCGCTCGATAACGATGTAAGGCGGATAAAAGTGTGGCGGAGAATTAAAAAGGAGAAGAAGGTGAAAGGTTTCTTTTTTTTTTTAGAGGGAAAAGATCAAAAAGCTTTTTTTAAAAAATAAAAACAACAACAACAGCTCTGTGTTCATTTTGTACTTTACTGGATTCTAACGTGAGGGTGATAATGAGGACCGGGTCAATATGTCAGCGCGAACTAATTAGAGCGGCTTTGACACGGTGTCACCAAACAGAACGTTACAACGGGAGAATAACCGGAGTCACAGAGGTTGGTGCAGGTGTGACTGTGTGTGTATGTGTGTATTGTGTGTGTGTGTGTGTGTGTGTGTGTATTGGAGTGTGAATGTGTTTCAGTGTGTTTCGGAGAGAAAGCGGCAAAAACACGAGGAGAGCGTTAACAGGAGAAAGGTGAAAGTATTGAACTGTATGTGTGCTTTTAAGATATCCTCTGTGTGTGTGTGTGTGTGTGTGTGTGTGTGTTGGACAGACAGAGAGACAGGCAGGCGGACAGACAGGCAGATATATTGGCATTCCAAATTGGCACTTCAGTGTCTCTCTCGCTCTCCTCGGCTAATTAACTTGACGCTCAGGGGCCTGGCTTAATTGGAACGAGCTCAACCCTCTGTTCCCCCACCCGTTATCTAGACACACACACACACACACACACGGCGAATATGACTGACAGCGAGTGTGTGGTACTGATAGTCACAGTGGTACAGGGTGGAGCGTGGCGGCGGCGGTGGTGGTGTTGTGGGAACAATATGGAATATACCCCCATCGCTACCTCCACCCACACAGCACCGAGCCGAGCCTGCACAGCATCGATCCACAACTGTTCCAGCTGTTCTAACACAGTTAGACACACACTGTGATGTGAGAGGACGATATGGACGATATGAACCGTCAGCGATCTCTGACGATTTTTTCGTATCTAGACTCGAGTTGGTTTATGGAAATATTGGATTTTACGGGAATGACGGCCCTCCAGCAGCCGTACTGATTATGACTCATATTCATCTGGAGTGAGCCAGGAAGTGTGATGTTGTTATGTGATGTCAAAGCACACCTCTGGGCGAGGTCAGGTGGATGGGAGGGTCGACAAAATGTGTGAGTTTCTCACTGAACGGCTGTTTGCTTCCTCAAGAGTCAGCGCTGGTTTCTTTTAACTACGATTGTAATCATTCATTATTGTCACCATGACGACATCGCCGAAACTTTAAAAAGTAGTCCCCGAATCCAAGATGTTTTTTCTAACCTTAACTTAAGTGCTTCTTTTAGCCCAAACTTTGATCCTTCCCTAAACCAAAGTGTGTTTGTATCTAAATCTAAACCAATCTAAAGCTGCAAAGACCGGTTTGTTTTTGTTGTCCGCGTAAAATCAATTCTGAGATTTCTTTCAAAATGCATTAAATATGTTGTAAAATTGTTGCTGAAAACACGTGAAAAGACTTTGAACGATATATTACTGAAATGTGGAGTTAGAGGTTCAAACTGTTTTCAGTCCAGGATTTTGTGGGCGGTCCTTAAAGGGTGGCTCGATGACACGCTGAGGCCACCCTGAGCAGAGAGATAGAGATGAATTCATCTCAGCTCAGAGTGTTTCAAAGTTAGTCATGTCATTTTCTGAACTCATCTGACACGTTTCAGTCGCTTCAAAATGGCCACTCGACCGCTCCCTGCGAGTGGGCGTGGCTTCAGCACATTCAGAGGACACGCCCCCACAGTCCTGGAGCTGAGAATTCATTTTTACCTGATTTTGACACCTAATTTCATAAACTCATCAATATTTTTAATCATTCAAATTTGGCTGGGTGGTTAATAACACTTTCTTCTTTGGTCTGACGAACTCAGAACACATAATTATAGCTTTCTGACTTTACGCAGACTTAAAAGGATAGCTTTGAAATTATCAAACACCAACTCAAAAATAAGACAGAAAAAAGAAGCAATTTTATGTTGAATTTGGGCAGAAAACTATTAAATTGTTCATGTTCCTGGGAAATCTCAGTGGCAAACAGAGTTGTTCAATGAAAGTGAGGCTCATAATCTAAACGTAGACTGCGTCACTATTTTGCAGCTGTTACATACCGTGTAATAAACATTAATCTTCCATAAAATAAACGGAATATTTCCACTTTAACCAGAGAAAGTCATTTCAGGTCATATCAGCAAAATATTGAATATTCATGCTGCTACTTTTTCTGTTTTAAATGACTGCACATTAAATATGTAGCAGTAGTGCAGTGGTATTTCCCTTTTCTGTCCTCTGATGGACTGAATGTTTAATTAATTAATCTATAAATATTCTGGAAATCATTCGACAGTCATCATGTACATTAAAGATTTTGGCCAAACTGCAAACCATCTTAATTAACTGTGAAAATGTTTTCTATAAGTTCTGTGCGGACGATATACAAACACCGGCTCGTGTTTAATAAGAAGAAACTGTTTTGGTCTGTTGACCTCCTCGAGACTTGAACGCTGATATTTCTTCTCATTATAGTGTTTTAATTGCTCGTCTGTGTGTGTGGGAGTTTTTCCTACCGAGGCATCACTGGGCCTCACTGGTTTCCCTCCTACACTCTCTTTTACAAACAATACTCGAGGTACAAAAGTTGTCGGTGTCAAGATTTACGATACGATCCACTCTCAAGGAAACTCTCGTGGTCTCAGGGCGCACACACAGAAACACACACAGATACACACACAGATACACACTCAGTCTGACAGCACAGACAGAATCAGATGCAGAGTGTCGGTTGTTTAACATGCAGCTCTGTCGCAGTGACCTCACGTACCTTATTGTTGCTCATGCACTGCAGCTTCATCTGTTTCATGTAGGTGGTGGTGAGAGGCATGTTGTAGTCTATCACCTCCAACACCAGAGAGCTCGGCCTGTCGTTCTCTGGAGAGGAGAGGAGAGGAGAGGAGAGGAGAGGAGAGGAGAGGAGACATTTTGAGGTGAAAATAGCAGCGTCCACTTTTCCATCCATTAGTGTGAGCTTTGGTCTCCTGCAGAGGTTCATGATGTTTGTGCTCCTCACTGTACGCAGGATTCTTGAATATGGCTCTGCAGCTAATTTATTGACAATATACAAAAATACTTTGTTTTATAGATTTGTACACTATAAACAGGCGAAGTACTTTAGTTTGACACTAAATGGCCTGTTGTAACTTGTTTAAATCTGATGGATCATTAAAAAAAATGCCTTTGGTGGCATCTGTCCAGTTCTTCACCTGCTCTTATGTAGAGTTTAGGGGGGGCATTACCTGTGCTAATAACAAACAATGGGCCACACACCTCCATTATATGTTCACACGGGACTCATCGATCAGCACAGCAGGGTAAGAGCAGGTTTAGATGGTTAGAGATGTTTGGTGCATCTCTTAACAGAAATATCAGAACGAGGAGTTCAGTTTGTTTTCTTAGAGATAAACAAAAGATAATAAGAGACACAATCATCACTAACACTGACTGAGATCTGTTCAGTGACACCTCAAACTGCTCTGACGAAAGAAAAACAAATATTAAGAGCTGCAGAGCTGCTGTAAGATGCTGTTTGTCTTTTGAAATGACACACAGTCTGTCACTGGTCTTCTCTCTGACACGCCGAGTGATAGTGCTGAGAGCGAACACTAGAGGACCCTCTAGAGCTGGAACAGACAAAGAGAAGCAGCATGCCTTTAAATCCAAACTTAAAACTCAGATTTCAACCTTTACCTTCACTAATCTGCTCATTTCTCTGACTTTACTTCAGCCTCACACCTGTAACCAGCATCCTTCCTTCTCCATGAGTCCTCCTCTCTTTTCACTCTGACCATCAGCTGATCCAGAGACCTCTCTTTACAATCTGTCTATGAGTTTGTCATCCTGCGTGTTCATGCAGTCATTTGTTTACTTTGTTGGTCTATTCTGTACAAACCACACTCTATAATAATAACATCATTATGACAGATGTTACCATACAGCAGCATGATGCAGGAGGCCGGTTTATTTATAATAAGAAGATTATTTATTGTTGTCTGGTTCAAGACGCTGAGCTAATTTGGTTGGAAAGTGGTACTCCTGATCTGCACTTCTCTTCTTAATATTTCCAGTTTGGAGCCACGATTTCAGAGTTTTTGAATAATTCATTTAGCCTCCGCTTGCTAACTTGACGCCACATTTCAGCTCGTAACTAATCGCAGATGTGTACACGCGCCACGTGCATGAACGTGACCACACATCAGGCTGGTAAAGAAATAAAATATTACTCAAAATTTAGAAATGTAGTTTTATTTTGAAGATTTAAATTCATTTATTTCCTTTTTATTCAAAGATTCCTCCACGCACCACTATAGGGAGCTTGTTTAAGGACCAGCGGGCTCCATGAATAAAGGTTGACAGAGGGGATGTTGTACTTGCTCAGCAGCTGAGTTATAAAACAAACTCAAGGTCTCTCTGCCTCTAAAGACGCTCACGACAAAAAGCTTTTTACTGCGTTAAGCAGCTCGTTCATCAACCGAAAACAAGGAAACGGGAAATAAAAGCACATTACAAATCACAGCATCTTTCTTATCTCCACCCGTACGTCTCTGCTCTGCCATTCATCTGCTGACCTCTTAAAGGACGTGTCTAACGTCTGGAGCGTCTACAGCATGGACATGAATACGGGGCACGAGATCAATACGGCTTAGCACAATGGACACGACCGTCGTCATTGATCGGTGATTGATAGTGTCCGACGAGGACGGGAGACAGAGGCGGTGTGTGTGTGTGTGTGTGTGTGTGTTTTCTCCAGAGAGGGACGGGCCGCGATAAGTGACTGATAATATGACACGAAGCGGCCACGTGGCTCAGCACGAGGCCCCCGACCCCCTGCTGGGTCAGGACAATGATGATGATTAAAAATGAAATCAGACAGATGAGTGTCAGGAAACTTAAATCTGCTTATTTCAGGTTTTCAGTGGAAGTGCTCACATCAGCTGTATTTAAAGAACTTTATTCATAATCTAAATTAAACCGACGAATCAACAATGACCACAAACAGCAGGTGGTTATGGGTAATTAACTGTGGTCAGCAGTTCTTCATCACTGGGAAATAAAGAGACTGCAAACATGGAGTCAGGATAAGTGAAGTGCCTCCTCAGTATCAAGTCAAAGGGATATTTGAGGTGTGGTTGTATGAGGTGCTGATCCAGAGTCAGTGTGTTATCTACATTAGACAGCTGCTGTTGACGGCAGCAGCAACAAAATGGATTATAGACACCTAAAAAAACTCTTTACAGGAAACTGAAGCAGTTATATTACTTTCTCCAAAGTCGCCAGACTTCATTGACAAAAACAGTCATTTTACAGGAGTGGCTGCTCCATCGCCGCCTCGACCCGCAGTGGAGTCTGGTGTCTTTGAAGAGAGCATAGAGCGATTTAAAGCTTCAGTTTCCTGTTGGAGAAGTCTGTCTGACAACGAGGTAAGGTGGTGAGTTGTAAATATCACTTAGACAGGCTGGCTTTCGTTTTAGATGGCTGCGTCCGTCCACAGCAGAGCTGCCGTACAGCCTGTTGTCACATGTACTATGATATTAACGTCTAATAAAGAATTTGCAGAGTAACTTTAGCAAAGCTCTCGTCCTCAAACTTTCTTCTACATCACAAACTTTAAGTCGAGCCAGTTTTATTTATAAAGCCCCAACTCCTCCAGGACAGACTCTGTGCTCATAGAACAGAAGGACAAAACACTGACACTGTGCAGGAAAAGGAGATGAACTCAGGTGTAGTTGCAATTTTGTTCCAAAAAAAAAGATCATTATTTTTATAAATAAATAAAACAACAACAGAAAAACATTTTCTCTAACCTACCTACACACACACACACACACACACACACACACACACAGCAAGCCTGCTGCCTGTGTCAATTAAACATGGCCCTGGTCCACGCTGATTAATTGCATTTAATAATTCACAGCTGAACTTTAGTGGGAGTCACTTCAGCATAGCGATAAAGGGGGCTGAGGTCATGTGTGTGTGTTCATGTCTGTTCATGTGTGTGTGTGTTCATGTGTGTGTGCATGCCGGGGAGAGGCTGAACCCCCCACAGGGTAGGAAGGCAATTAGCTGCTCTCACTCTGAGTGGCATCCAGTGACGGCACAAAACACACACACACACACACACACACACACACACACACACACACACACACACACTGAGCTGAAGTAACACGGCTGTTGTCCTCACTCTGTGTGTGTGTTTGATTGTTTGTGCAGCTCATTTCATCGTCTAATCAAATTATTTTACATTTTAAACAGGAAGTGGTTCAAACAAACACACTGCTGGTTCTTCTCTCCGTCACAGCTTCAACATTTTTCATGATCACGAGCAGCAACGTGAAGGAAAATATTTAGATTTCTACAAAAGTTTGAAACTTTTCTACGAGATTAAAAAAAGAGACGTGGAGACTCGTCTCCTCCTCCGTCTCCGTCTGTCTTCCTCTCTGCCGTCTCTCATTTCCTCCTTCTACATTTCACTTTCTCTTTTAACCCTACATGTTGGATCTCTCCCCCCCTGCAGCCCCCCAACAGCACCGGTTGTTTCTCCCTCTCTCTGGAAAATGAGCTCGTTTCCTGGGCCATTTTCTTTGTTAAAAGCCATTAATTAGGCTAATTGAGGAGAGAGACAGGACACTCCAATGACTCCTCTGTTTAATGAGGGGACGAGGAGAAAACCCGGGGGGGGAGTGAATGAGGGAGGGAGGGAGGGAGGGAGGGATGGACGGAGGGTATGGGGACGGGTAGAGGAGGCGACAAAGAAAGCAGGGGGGAGTGAGGATGGAGGAGATGGAGGAGGGGATACAGGAACGGGACAGGATGCTCGGAGCGGTGTTGGAGGGGGAGTAATGTATGGAAGCGGGATGCGGGGATGATGGGTGGGACGCTCGGAGGGGAGGAGGAAGGAGGAGAAAAGACAGAAGACGGACAAGCTGGAGGGGGGATGGAAGAAGGATGGGCAGCAGGAGGAGGAATGGGGGAGGGATGGGAGTATGGAGCAGTTTAGAGGTGGGGGAGGCTTCAGGGTGCCTTCTATATAACGGGGGGAGGCAGAGGAGGAAGAACGTGAAATGGATGTGAGTGAAAAAGTCCAAAAATGTCCAAACGTGACACATTTAATATCCTCATTATTAATAAAGAGACGTGTTCACGTGAAATAAGATAAAAGCAGATACAGGATGTGTTTATTCTATATTTCATACGTGCTCGTTGAAAAGTCCCAATTCATCAATAATTCATTCAAAAACTTCATCAACTGAAGTCGATTTTTTCTCTGGTTATTTTTGTTTTCTTTGCATTCGGGGTTTTCGCCAAGAGTGGAGGACGAACATGTGAGAGAGGGAGGCGAGGGGAAGGATGAAAGAGGAGGAGAGGGACTCTAATTGAAAGACACACTGTGCATGAGAGAGAGCTGAGAGCTGAAGGCAGAGGAAGAGTGAGAGACGGGGAGGATTCCTTTGAAGCTTCAGTTTTTAATGGAGGTGCAGAGACAAACAGAAAAACAAGGCGAGGAGGTGGAACTCTATCTGTGTGTGCCAGTGCTGGACATCGTGCCAAAACAGAGCTGGATTTAATTAAACTGAAGAGAGAGAATCATCAGCGACTAAATTTAGCTAATCGTCTTTCATCCTCTGATAGTTTGATCTGAAACTGACGCAGATTCATTTTGCTCGTTAGTGAAATTAAAGGCTAAACTGAACGTAACAAAGCAGACGACAGATTCAGAGTGTACGACTAAAAACAATCACGATTAATCTCATTTAATCTGACAGAGTTTGCAGTGATACACGAACCAACAGCACAGACTGTGTCCGCCTCACAGAGGAGGCCTGCGGTGATGGAGCAAAGACAAACTGAATGTATTTACAGCATGGTGGTTTTATCTGCTCTTAAAGAACTCTCCTGTCACAGGCCGCTGATGATGAAGAACTCAAAGTACTCCATCGACTTACCGCTGCACTCTGTGACATTAAAGAAATGAACAAAATCGATGCAGAAGACTCAGAGATATGATTGCCTAGCGCCTACATTACCCACAATTCAACTCGACGGCCCACAGTTTGGTCTAAACTGCGGCAGCGGTTCTTTCTAACCACACCAACAGATTTCTTTCTTTTTCAAACTTCCACCGAGAACATTTATCAGATTTCACGCGACCTCTGGAGCCACAAAAGGCTTCATTCAACTGTTTTCACACTTTTAAACACTCTGCACCCTAATGTGTGCAGCGCGAGTGGAGTTACTTTCACGGCCACGTTGCGTGAATAGAAAACATACTTGTGTTGTGTGTTGGTCTTAAAATGAGACATTTTTATCTGTATTTACTCTGCTTGTTACACACACAGGGATGAACTGCAGCTCCTCCTCAGGTGAACATTGGTGCATGGGCTGGGCAGAGGGCCACCGAAGGGCCACGTACCGGCCCCTCAGTGCCACTGAAAACTTCACTTATCCCCTCGAGGCTGTAACAGACATCTCTGATCTCAGTCAGATGATTTGGAGGCTCGTACCAGCTGAGCTCCAGCCAGGTGCAGAGGTGCAGGCACACCTGGCATTTAAAGGGTTAGGAGATGACGCTCTGATTGATTTAATTCACGTTACACCCAAAACACATCCACGATTAATTAGGAGACTGAATACAATCCTGCTGTGTCTTAATCAAAGAGTTTGATGAGCCCAGATCATTTAAACAGAGACTTTAAAATCTGCTGAAGTTCCCTTTAATGTCCATTGAAATCACTTCCTCACCCACACACACACACACACACACACACACACACACACACACACACACACACACACGCACACACACACACACGCACACACACACACACACACACACATTGTGGGACTGTTGGCAGGAAGTTGTACTTTTTGTGTTTCCGCACTGAAACTTAAGAGGTCATATAATATATTCATATTCAGTCATTATGATCTGTTTGTGACAGGAACATAAATGTTGACTGACTGCATGACAACCTGCTGCACAGTTGTGTAGTTGTGTGTGTGTGTGTGTGTGTGTGTGTGTGTGTGTACCTTTGCAGTCCTGTCCTGTGGTGCTGATGTGCATCCTCTTCTGACACTCGCCACAGCTCATCAGGAAACGAGTCACCGCCTCTCTGGGCAGGAAGGCGTACGTCTCGGCTATCTGAGAGAGAGAGAGAGACAGACAGACAGACAGACAGAGAGAGAGAGACAGAGAGAGAGAGAGAGAGAGAGAGAGAGACAGACAGACAGACAGACAGAGAGAGAGAGAGACAGAGAGACAGACAGAGAGAGAGACAGAGAGAGAGAGAGAGAGAGAGAGAGAGACAGAGAGAGAGAGAGAGAGAGAGACAGAGAGAGAGAGAGACAGAGAGAGAGAGAGACAGAGAGAGAGAGAGAGAGAGAGAGAGAGAGAGACAGAGAGAGAGAGAGAGAGAGAGACAGACAGAGAGAGAGGACGGGGGTTCAAACTGTTCCTCTGATGACAAACAGAGACTGTGTTTGGTGGCACAGTTCATCTTTCTGGTTTTCACACTTCACAATCATTGAACTTTACTGTACATGTAATCATATTAAATATGAAACAATGTTTGAGCATGCAGAGATTCACAGTCATAACCTATAAAGAGATAAAAATGTAGATTATCAAACGGCTGGCTAATAGAGGCCAAAACTGTCAAAATGAATGATTGTCTGAGTAATATTGAGTTATTTTCCACGATGTGTTTCAGCAGTCATGCTGCACCTTTTTAGTAAGAAGTTTCATTCACATCACAAAATGACTGATGATGATTTTTGTATGAGTGAGAGTGAGAAAAGTCACTTCTCTTCCTCAGAAGACGATTTTAGAAGACCCATACGGGACTTTTGAGACCGATACTGACCAATTTAAGCGGGGAAAACACTCATACATATATAGATCGACTAATATGATGCCTGGTATATATAAATATTTAAGCTGAATGAAAATAGACATGTTTATAATATTCTGTATCCTCTCACTCTTATTATTGGTCATATACTTGCACATTTCATTTTAGAAGATATATTTATTGTTTTTATTTTTTAATACTTGGATTTTTATCTATCTATATTTTTTACTTGTGTAAATGTTTATTCTGCATCAACTACACCAAGTCAAATCTACTTACAATAAACTTGATTCTGATTCAGGTTTTACGTGGACTGTGCACCGATACATGAATATCTAAGTTAAACATTACAAGTTTCAGGGTTTTTCTGCATTATATACCAAGAAAAGTCATATCGCTGAATATCAGGTAACAAACTGACGCAGATAAATATACGACAATAAACAACTTTAGTCTGAGGGGCTGGCACTATAATCTCATGTTTACAGTTAATTATTGGGCCTCTAAAAGTCTTTATCATTCATGTGATGCTGTTTACATTTCAACAACCGTTTAAGATTTTTTTAAAGAATCGCTGCACTCGGTGACGCTGAGTGTACGAGGTCTTTCATTTTCAGGGTGTGTTTGAATGTGAATCGTTCGCATAAATCAAACATTTACTCTGGAAGAAGAGAGGCACAAAGACACAAAAGAGGAGAGGAGGAAGGGTGGAAAAGAGGCAGCGGGGACGGATGGATGGATGGGGGTGGATGTGTGTGGATGTGTGTGTGTGTGTGTGTGTGTGTGTGTGTGGTGTGTGTGTGTGTGGGAAGGAGGGGGTAAAGCAAAGGCAAATGTCACTCACAGCCTTTGGTGGCACTCAGACCTGAAGCTAAATGGCATGCTGAGCTGGCTCCTGGCTTTAAGTCTACACTACATATATATATTTATATTTATACAGTCTGACAAATCAAACCTCATCTGTGCAAAAGAATTCAAGTTTTCAGTATTTTAAAAAGACGACAAACAGAAAAGGAGACAGATCTAGAAGAAGAAGAAGAAGAAGAAACAAAGAAGAAATCCCCGCTGACTGACGGAGAGTCAGAGAGATAAAGCTGTGGAGGCTGCACTTCCTCTGTTTCACCAAAAGAGGGCAGTGTCAGCAGCTGAGACAGCAGAGCGCTCACGTTCAGGCTCCTGCAGCTCAGGTGGACAGGTGAGCTCTGAGTTATGGAGGATGGAGGATTTGTGTTGTCCTTTTAAGGATGTGACACGAAACAAGAGAACAAGAAACAGACACACTGATAATAAAACGAACACACACACACACACACACACACACACACACACACACACTGTGTGACCTATATATTTGGATACATTTTTTAAAGTAGGGCAGCAGCTAACAATTATTTTACATTTCCTCAATGGACAGAAATCTTTGAGTGAGTGTGTGAACAGCCGAATCATTGTCAGAGTACAGAGCAGACTTCATGGCTTCACTTCCAGTCTGCGTCTGTTGAAGTGGAAATCCCCTCCTCCTCCTCCTCCTCCTCCTCCTCCTCCTCCTCCACACAGATATTCTTTGTTTTATTAAACTGTAAAAGAATCAGGTGACGACGAGAGCTTCATCAGCTCTGTGTGTTCACGTCTGTAGATAAATTACAGCTGAAATATTTCAGACCATCATGTGATACTCCGTTTGATGTCTCGTATTGATCGTCTCGTATAAATGTGGTCTGTACATAAATATGTATTCATACATCATCTCTGATGGCTGAGCAGACTGTGAGTTATAATATTAATATTTAACAATTAGAAAAAGTGTGATAGTTTTCATCTTCTCTCATTTTCTTCTTTCTTTTTTACTGTAAGTTGTATTTTTTTGTGTAAATCATTATTATTATTATTATTATTATTGTGTGTCAGATTTGGGGCCTTTATTTTCAGAATAAGACAAACATGGAACATAATATTCATAACTATGTTTTCATGCATGTATAATCACCTGAAAATAAGAATCTTTTTATTTTTGTTACTTACTTTTATATCTACAGAGGGAGCGGGTCCTCTTTCATGGAGGCCGCCATGTTGAAACACCGTGTTTCTACGGTAGCCCAGAGCAGACAAACTAAACAGTGACTCTAGACACCTTGAAGTGTTTCTCCTTCAAACTAAGAAGGTGAGGGTGATGTGAGGAGATTGCAATGCAGCACACTGGACCTTTAAACATTTACATGTACCTGAAACTTTGAAACTTGAACTCCGTGCAGCCTTTAAATTCAAAACTGTTAAAAAATTGAACGTCCGTCACAGTTTCAGACGTCATCAGATTGTTTTGAGATTCAGTTTCGCCCAAAAATGAAAAGAAACTCTGGAAATAGAAAATGTTTGAAAATCATGTTCAGCAGTAACCACTTATTTAAAAGTAGAAACTGTTTGGAACAAGTTTAGACTGATCTGGTCTGAAACTGAAACTAGACCAGGAGGCTGTTGGAAGACAGTAAAAGAGGAATGAACCCCTGAAGAAGAGGAAGAGAGAAAAAGACTGAGAGAGAGAGGAGTGTGTTAAGCAACAGACAACACAAGTTATGAAAGAGAGAATCGACTGTGTGTGGGAGAAGCTGGAGGGAGGCGTGAGACAAAGACGACGGCGGAGTGAAAGATGTGAAAACGCAGCATGAAGGCGACGGTGTGCTCACAGCTTTGTACGTCTTCTTCTGGCCGGCGTGTTTCGGGGCTTTGCCGGGGTCGCTGCTGATCTCCACGTGCATGGCGTAGATGATGTCGAAGAAATCCTCCACCACCGCCACACGCTTCAGGGACGAGTCCACCCCCGAGACGCTGTCCACGCACTGCAAAGAGACAGAGGACAAAGTCTGAATTTATTTATTGGCCTTTACTGTAAAAACAGACAGGAGACTCAAGAAGACTGACAATATTCTTTATGTATAAATAAACACACGTCTTTTGCAATGATCCCTCAAACTGGTGACAAAGAGGAAGATATTTTACAGTTTATAAACTTCAATATCCAAAATGATGTTAGTGCGCTAAAAAAATAAATGATAGGTTATTGAGATGAATAAAGTAGATCTAAATAACCCAACAACAAAGTTTTGACACTGGTGAAAGGCTGATATCCACCAATAAATTCAAACCAGCGATATATAGGTCGAGGTCTAAAAGATTTCGTCGTGCACATCAGCCCGCTATGTCGACTTCTTATTGTCTTTAAACATCTGACGTAAATTTCAAATGAGCCATTTGACTCAAGAATCGTGTCTTTGTTGTGAAATAACTTTCAGGATGATTCAGTCGGTCCTGCATCGCTGTTTATTTCACAATAATGACCCACTCACTGTGCATTATCCTCCTGCCTTCTGATAACAGACGGAAAACTGATTATCTACCATTTGAATAATTATGTAATTGTTGCATGAATCAGACACGTGAAGATGTCAGCTCAGATTCTCTGAACTGTTTTACAAACTAGATGATTAAATTAATAACCCAAGAAATAATTAACAAATTGATAGTGTACTGCATATGTCTGATCAGGTATATGTCTGTCAATCATTCATTTTTCTATTTGTACTGTCTGTCCCAAGCTAGTGTCTAAAAAGATGAGTGTTAACTTGACAAAACTTGTTCTACTCCGTGCTCAAACATCATCACTTCATAGTGATTTATGGTCTTTAGACTGTTGTCAGACTGCAGTTAATCTTGTATTCCTTTCCTCTCGTAACTAATCACAATTATCTCAGGCAGAGCTAAGCACAGGAAGCAGTGTTGGCGCCCTTTCAAAATAATATCCAAAGATGTCAGAAGGGACGGAGTATTCTGACTGAAACAGTCGACCGGTGACGTGGTTTAAACCCACAGCCCACTTCCTGTGAGTCAGACCGGACCACGACGAGTGAAGTGAAAACGAAGACTTTCTCTTCTCCGTTACGGACTCCCGTCTTTACGATCTACTATCAGAAACACATTCACAGGTTTCTGTTGGAGTCATGAGTCAGCTGCAGACTTCAGTTATGACGATGTCGATGTTAGAGTCGAATATGAAACACATTTCACAGGATCTACGCGTGAGAGCGGAGAAGTGATGGATGCAGATCTCATTAAAGCTGCATGATGTCACACACTGGGATCATTAGTGTTGATCATTACAGGAATACAATTATTACGCTACATTTTTAATTGAAGATGGAACGTTTCTGGCTTTGGTGGAAGTTTGAACGCTGACTCAGTTGAAGAATAACGTCACAGATGAAGACAAATGTTCTCACGGGCGCTGATGATGGATTTTGAGAGTTATCATCACTGATCATCGGGGAGGCAGAAACTGTGGTGGTGACAGTGATGAGTTCAACCCCGCGGACGAGCGGGGTTGTTAAAGTCAATCTCTTGTGTCCGGTGGAATTTGGGGGTAAGCGGTTACGAAAAATGAAAAAATGGAAAAATTGGAAAAATGGAAGGATGAATTTTCTGAACATTTTGTTTCGACATGAACTTGCTACGTAGTCAGATTCATTCACATAAACATCAGTGATTAGTAACGAGCTAAAATGTGATGTGAAGTTAGCCAGCAGAGGGAAAATGAATTATTCAAAAACTCTGAAATCGTGCCTTCAAACAGGAAATATGAAGAAGAGAAGTGCGGATCAGGAGTACCACTTATACACCAGATTAACTCTGGTTCTTGAACCGGCACCATTCGGGATTCAACAACAGTCAACAATAAATAATCTTATCAGGAATAAACCTGCATCCTGTGTGAACTGTAGCTGAATATAGTCGACTTACGCTGTCATAATGGAGAGCCGGATATTTTCTGACATGGTACGAGGTGTAAAAAGTTTGTTTTCATGTCTTTACATTGTACACACATACACTCGTTTTCACTGTCGCCCACACACACAGCATGCACACACTTTCAGCAGGGCCCTATTTAACTTCCATACCAATTAATGCAACTGAATCCCATTAACACGTTCACACATTAATGATTGGTAACTGTTGTCAAACATGATGCAGCATGTAAAACGTTAAGCTCACGTCTCCGCATCACAAACAAATCTCGCCGGCCTTCAGCTGATATTTAAAGCGTAATGAAATGTTTCAGTGTCGCCAGCGAGCTCGTTTCCTGCCGAGTTTAATGGTGTGAAATAAATTAATGATGTAGAATTAGACTCAAACGGCAGCCCTGAATTAGACAAAGACTTCTACACCTACTGTACGTTAACCAAACTTCCCAGAGGACGCAGAGCTCTCTGCATCCGTCTCACGCACACACATGCTCTGGGAATACCGGGAACTCTTGGGAACCACATTTTTTCCCACAAGGCTGTGGGAGTGTGAGGTGTGTCTCTGGAAAGAGGGTGAGAAAGGGTGAGAAAGGTGAGTCTGAATGTTTTTTTAGACAAAGACACGGAGAGAAAGAGAAATTTAGAGACTTAGAGGAGAGAGAACGAAGAGAGGAGCTACTGAGAGGAGAGAGGAGGAGAGAGGAGGAGGAGGGCCTCGCTACCTGCTCGGAGAACTCGATATGTGTCAGTGGGTAACAGGCGGTGCATCACACACACACACACACACACACACACACACACACACCTCCTCCCCAGCTGCAAGCTGGTAGCACACAGTGAAGCCTGCTAATATCGTGGTAACCAATGAGAGCTGACAGGTGAGTGTGTGTGGTCTTTGTGTGCTTCTACGTGTGTGTGTGTGTCTTTAGAGGAAGGGTTGAACTGAGGACCGACACACACATGCACACACACACACACACACACACACAGTTCATGGTCACTCACAGAAAAAGACTTGCCGTGCAGCATCAGGAGGTAAAAACATTTTCATGTGTTCAGTTTCCTGCAGACAGACGACATGAAGCTTCAGTGCGCGCTGAGCAAATCAAATCTCTTTTTATACATTATGAAAGCGTGTTGTTGAAGTGTTTTGGAGTCTCAGACGATCTGTTCAGTGTTCAGATCGAGAATTCAAAGGTTGATCTTTGCTAAGTGTGTCTGTGCGATGATTCGGACTCATATAACCCAAAACAGGACAGGAGCTGGGTCATGTGACAAAAAACAAATATCATGATTAATAATTAAAAATGTTAAACTGTTTCATCTGGTGCGTCGCCTTTCACTGCTTTTTAAGTCCTGATCATTCTTTGTTTGTTTCTTTCCCCTGTGCTTATTTAAGTTATAGGTTTTAATTTTAACGTTTTATTTGTTTTATTGTTGCAGTTTTTATGTTTGTTCTTAAACTGTGCTTATTTACCTTATAGGTTTCAATTTATTTGATATAAATAAAGTTTGAGTTTGTTACATCTCTTTTTCTGAAGCAAAAGATGATCTATCAAAAAGCTTCATTTGTTTGACCAAAACCTAAAAATATTTGTATATTATTATTTTCACACAAGACCAAGAAAAGAGAAGCTGAAATTTGAGAATCTTTGCTTGAAAAACAAGAATTAAACTGTTATTAGAACTGATTTGAGGAAGTTTGCTGATTAATTTTCACTCAGACAATTATTGATTAATCGACTGATCTCTGCAGCTCTAATCCAGATCAGTCATGACACAGGAAGTAACATTAATCTCTATAAACAGACATCTGAATCTGATTTCTGTTTGTGGTCTGTGTGAAGAACAAATGACACCAAAACAAAGGACTAAAATGGGCTAAAAAGCTCCACACGCTCAGTCTCTGTATAAATATTGATTTGTGAGCTTCATTCTCTCCGTGGTGTCGTGGATAAACAGAAATGGGACGTGGAGACACACAGCTGTGACTTCAGCAGCGATTTAAGCTGCCTGACAGAATCTTTCATATCCACGGTCACATGACACGACCTGTTATGTGTGTGAACTGTGTGACAGGAAGCAGGACGCCCGCGTACCTGTGTGTGTGTGTGTGTGTGTGTGTGTGTGTGTGTGTGTGTGTGAGGGGGAGGGCATTCACGGGTGAGTGAGCATGTGTGTGTGTGTGTGTGTGTGTCCCCTCATTATCCTTAAACAGAGTTCCCAACACGGCCTTTACCAGATGTAGAGCATCTAATGAAGAGCCAATGAACACACACACACACACACACACACACACACACACACACACACACAGACACACAGACACACGCACGCACACGCTATCTCTTGACCCACTACCTTTCTCTCTCCTCTCCGTCTCAGGGTGCAGGTACTGTAATAAGCGTTGCTATGGTAACCAGCTGCAGCTCATCACAGAGAGGGGATGTTTCTAATGCCCTCCCCTCCCTCTCTCCCATCCACCTCCCCCCACCACCACCCATCCCCAATGCCATTACAACTGCCAGGCAGAGTGAAGGAGGAGTAGGAGGAGGAGGAGGAGGAGGAGGAGGAGGAGGAGGAGGAGGAGGAGGAGGAGGTGGAGGTGGAGGTGGTGGAGGAAAAGAAGACAGTTGGATGTTTTTCCGAGTGTGGAAGGAGAGAGGAGAGAGGAGAGAGGAGAGAGGAAACAAAGGAGGGAGAGGTAAGTTTGCTGAAGATGATGGTCGGGGTGGGTGTGATGCAGGTGAAGCAGCACTCCAACTTAATTAAAGTGTGCACAAACTCTAATTACCATCTGCATGCTGAGCGGAGAGAGATGGGGAACTCTGTGAAACATGTTTAGAATAACAGGTGTGTGTACATTTATATTTATGATGCCGTCAAACAGTTTCTGTGACGAGCTTCTGGACGTGGTCACCATCATTAAATTAAAAACTGTTGATTACAGGAGGTTTGAAGTGAGGAGCAGGACAACAAAAAACTATTAAAACCATTAAAATCCCACTCGGTTTCCTCCATAGAGACTGAATGATAAACAGTGTTTCCATGTTTTCAGGAGAAAAACTGCAAATAAAAATGAAATCTTTCCATCTGAAACACGCAGAGGAAGAGGCGGCGGGACTTCAGTCAGCCCCGAGCGGCGCCTGCAGCCTTCCTCGCAGGCTGTATACAACCCAAACAACCTCCTCCAACATGACGGAGCAACGTCACGTCTGAGAGGCGATGCTCGGGGCAAAAACGAGTCCACAGAGCGCTCGGCGCTGCTCGTAAAGCTCACGGTGAGAACGCACGGCGACTACATCACACTGAAACTCAGTTTGGAGTTTTGAGCTTCTTGTTTTGTCGTTGAATATCTGAGGTTATGTTATGCTTTTCAATAGTTGGTTAGTTTCCTGATGGACAGTAAGCTTTAGCCTAACCACTTGCTAAGAGTGCGTCAAATGATCTTTTGTAGGGAGACGACTCCTGAGCACGAAACACACTCCAGTGTTTCATTTTTCCCACCGTGCGACAGGACCTCAAACGTGACGCTGTGCTTTCTTTTTTTTCTGATGTGTGTGTGTGTGTGTGTGTGTGTGTGTGTGTGTGTGTGTTTACAGCGTGCCGGGCCAGCAGTGCCCTTTCCCCCTTCATGGCACATCACAGGAGGGCCAGCCGCTGTACAACACAGCTCCAGGACACACACAGAAACACACACACATACAGAGAAACACACACAGAACCGAGGGATGGGAAGGGAGGACATGTTTGTCCTCCACTGTCTGCTCCCATGCTCGTTGTCCCTGATACCGGGAACCAATGTGACGTAAAACCAGCTCACACACACACACAAACACACACACACTCACAAATCGAGCAATAAAACCTCTGCGTGCAAGAGAAAAGTGTGTACAAATATACATAGATTCAATTACACATATGAGCATGACACACACACACACACACACACACACACACACACACACACACACACACACACACACACACACACACACACTGGACCTCCCCCACCTCTCCTCCTTGCGGTTGTAGGGCACATCACTGGCCCGGGACTGTAGCTTATGTGACAGCATGCTCACACACACACACATCTATGTGGGCCATGGGGCGGTTTGTGTGTGTGTGTGTGTGTGTGTGTGTGCATGTGTGTGTTCAGGGGACACCTTAAGGCACAGCAGACAGGACAGCATGGGTCGGACACACACACACACACACACACACACACACACACACACACACACAAACAACCCCCCCACCCAGCCTCCCACTGGCCGAGCAGAAGGGTCAAAGTCAGAGGGAGGAGAGGGAGAGGTGTGAGGGCAGAGCTGCCCGTCTGCAGGACACACTCGAGTGAACACACAAATAAACAACACACAAACACACTCAGGGCTGCTGCATGTGCATCACATGAGGCTGCAGGCTGCACACACATACATACACACACACACACACACACACACACACACACACACAAACATGTCTGTCCGGCATTGTCCACTGAAACATTAAAAAACTATTTTTAGGATTTCCTTCCGTCTGGGGACTCTCCCTCTCTCTGTCTCTGTCTCTCTCTCTCTTCTCTCTCTCTGGGGGTCGGACTCATTAAAACATATCGGGGTCTCACCAGCGACAGACCCGTGACCCATTTTCAGGTCTCATGCCACAGTTTGAATCTCCCCCATTTTATTTCCTCACGTGAACGTCGGGAAAACATTTAAATAACATTCTTCGTTCTTCTTTATCTTTGTTGAACACCATGAACACACACTGTGGTTTATTTTGACACACACACACGCGCACACACACACACACACACACACACACACACACAGCACCAAATGTGATGATGAAGATTAATCTGCCGCTAGTCGATTAATCAATTAGAAGAAGAACAGAGCAGCGTCTCTGCTTTCTGTCGTCCTCTGTGACAGTAAACTGAATTTTTTGGACAAACAAGACATTTGAGGACGTCGCCTCAGGCTATCGGGAACACTAATCAACATTTATGGACAAAAAAACAAACAAACAATTAATCGCAATAATGACTGAAATATTAATCAACAATGAAAATAATCAGCAGTTGCAGCCCTTGCCACAACAAAAGCAATACGTCCTTCTGTGAGCATGTGATCTTTCCATCTTTTCACAGGATTGGTCGACAATAAGAAAAATATAGAAATAGATGAATCACTGAACAACTCGTCCAGACAACACAGAGTGAAACAGACACATGTCACCTCCTCCAATGAACGACGCCTGGCTCTGCCACCCGCACGCTCAGGACAATCCAAACTTTTCTCGTCTGTTGTTCCCCGTTGGTGGAACGTCCTACCAGTTCCTACCAGATCAGGGGCGTCCCTCTCTACCTTCACAAACCTCCTGAAGACCTCCAGCTCTTCAGAGAGGACCTCCTCTACAACACTACCAACAACTGGACATGATACATCTGTCCCCCTCTATGACTGGACCCAATTTTTGAAACTTAGTTCAGGGTTGAGCGAGAGTGTTTCTTTATGCAGCGTCACAATACGTCAGATAAAAGTGTTTTTGTCTCTGACAGTCTGACAGATTTTTATTAGTGACTGTCAACATTTTGAAAGGACCGCACAGAGATAAACATTTGTGTTCTATCGCTCCGTTCAACGCCACCAGACTCCATCGGAAAAAACAGCACAGGAGTTAACACTGCCTCGATTGGTTAGTTTGTGTTATTGTGTGACTTCGGTGGATGAATATGTTAATGTGTGTGTGTGCAGCACACACTGCTGTTCTCAGAGTTATCACATTTATTTTGTTTTCTTGTTTTATTTGTGGTATTTTGAAGGTTTGGCAGTGAGAGCTGGTTTACTTCTTTTTTTTCATACGTGTCGATTCTATTTCCGCAACATGGAACTCGACTCTCTATCTGACCCTCCATCTCTCTCCTCTGACCTGCTGCACCTCCATCCACTGCCTCCAACCACACGTTATTAGCAGCCTCCCCTCTCTCTCTCTCTCATTTCCTCTGTTTTTTTTGTGGGCTCTCTCCCTCTGTTCGTCGCTCCATCCCATTTCCAAACCAGCCTGTTGCTAGGATACACATGGGGTCCATTCAGTGAAAGCTAACTGCCCCCTCCACATCCCCTCTGCACTACCACCACCTCCACCTCCCCTGCTCTTCATCCTCCTCCTCCTCCTCCCCTCTTCATCCAATAGACTGGGACACACACACACACACACACACACACACACACACACACACACACACACAGCTCCAGCAGGATAAAGTGTGTGTTGAGCCGCGAGCGAGCAGCAGCAGCCAACCTGCATCACGACAGCTACACACATGCAAACACACTCTGACACACATACAGTGCAGATATGTGCAATGTGTAGACACATTATGACATGATGGCTGCACACACACATATGCTGACTAGCATAAACACACAAAAGGAGCCCAGAAACACACATCACATCATCAGCCCCGAGGTACCAGGATGCAATGCGGTGGAAAAAGCTTCAGTTCCCACTTCAACGAGACGACAGGCAGCAGCACGGGGCCGACGATCAGTGCAGTCAGTCTCAATACAACACGCGATGACACATGATAAACCGTGACACGTGACAATGAGACGAGTCAGAAATGATTTTTGACTTCATACAAACACAGAATGACGCTTATTTCACCAAGCTCTCACCAACTACTAAAAGTCAGTCCCAGATTTACTCTTCTTACGAATGACAGAGACACCATTCACCTGATCACAGGTCAGTGTAGATCAACAGGAGGGAACAGACGTTAGTTTATCAGAGGAAAGTTACAGAGACACAAAGCACAGTATGAAACCATCCACCAACCTGCTACCTGAAAGGTTTTGTGACATCACACTACTCCCACCTGTGTGACTAGAGTGTGGACAGGAAGCCGTAAACATAACAAATGTCATCTTCTTCAAAGTAAGCAGGGATCAGACTTTCATTAACTTCATCTGTCACGTCGCTCTGTGACGTCCAAATAACAGTGACACCGTTTGACGGCTCATTAACCTCCGACATGACAGAAAGGATACGGGCAGAATCACCTGCTGAACAAACAAAACTTTGTCCGCTGTTTCACTTTTAACTTTTGGACCTTCTGGCCGAAATACTCTCTCCAAGAGCCGTTAACTACGTCGTTATCCCAGTGTGAAAACAGACGGCAGGTGTGAAGCTGAAACAACACAGTGCTGCATTAATTCAGTGACACTTAATTGGTTCGACAAGAACTGATTGTAAACCAGTGAAGCAGAAGTAGGAGAAAAAGAAAATAATAACTTTGGAGATTTGAGATTTAAACTTTTTTCAGAGCATTAAAGTGGAAACACCTCAGAGTGTTAGAGTTTGTGCTGCTGTCGGTTTTCCTCAGAGTCTCAACAACACTTTAGAAAGAAGACAGAAGAAAGAAAGACGGATGTTCGCTGAAGAGGTAAATTGAAATCGTCACAATTTTATATTGAATTTTGGAACAGACAAAAGCTTTTTTAATGATGTGCATCGCATACTAATAACATAGTTTGATTACAGCGGGGGTTGGCGTCAGGATGAGGATCCATCCAGGAGTTTGTCTGGAAAGATCTCACAGGAACGATTATTTTATCTCAACAATATCGAGGTAAAGCATAAAATGACACCTTTAATATATTTAATATTCTACTAGGATGGATGCTTGCATGTATCTGGTGCATTCTGTGTTTCCTGAATGAGGCGGCTGCGATATGGTCACATCACGCAGTGCTAACGTGGTCAGATGAGGAGACGACAGGCTGCTTCTACGAGCTGTAAAAGAGAAAACACCGTGAGGTTTGGAGACAGTCGGTGATAATCCAGCCTTCAGTCTTCACGTTCAGCAGCAGGCAGCAGCTAAATGGGCCATGACACAAACCAACACACTCCCCCCCTCCATCCCCCTCTTCCTCCTCTCTTCCCTCCATCATCCACTGCTCACTGTGACCTGCTTCTATCCCTCCGTCTCTGTCTACAGCAGCAGCATCCGATCACTCTTTCTCACTGTATCCCTCCATCCGTCACCTCCGCTCCTTCTCCATCTCTCTCTGGAGGATTTGATAGCACGGACCAAACACACCCAGCTGCTGCACGTCTTCCATCTCCACTTGGCCTTTCTGCTGCCCACATAGACCTTCACTCCATTCATTCAGGTCTTCTTCATCGCTCATGCTCTTATCCCACTCCTCCTCCTCTTCACTTCAGTCCACAGGTCAGGACAATAGGTTGATTCAGATTTAAAGGAGAGAGCAGATGGAAGAGCAGGCCAGCAGGTCAATGTAACTACGTCTATATGGACTCTGATATTAACCTGATTAAAGCCATGTTACGATGAAGAGAGCATTTCTGATTACCTGAAAACGCATTACTGAATTCAGACATATGTAGTCTCTTCATGTTACGGCTCTGTAGATGTTTATGGTCCAATTAAATGATACAAAGCTCCTACAAGCTGTTAAAACATAAAAAGTAACTGTGCTTGGAACACGATTTTATTTCTCCAGTTTTCACCAATATAACGAGACGATTCCAACCAATCACCTGTAAGATGGAGCCCTCCATAACTCGAACCTTGTAGGTTGTCAGCTCTGCTTCGTGATTTCTCTTGTGTGTCACTAACTCAGAGGGATCAGACGTACGTCAATAAAAAGGCGACATCGGGACAGAATGTGCACGGCATGTTCTTCGTTTGTGGAAATAATCACTAACATACACAACCACAGATCACAGATTGAATTTGCACCATGGCATGCGGCTGCAGACACACAACAGTGAAGTCAAGTTAAAGGTCCAGTGTGCAGGATTTATGCTGATTGCAATCCCCTCGCTGTTTAGTTTGTCCATTCGTGGCTACATGGCGGACGATGCCGCGTCTGTAGATATAAGAGACGATTCTAATTTTTATTTGACCTGAGAACTGGATCTGAAGCAGCTCACAAAGAAAAGTTTAGACACACGTGATGAGAGCCAATCATCAGAAATATATCAGACATGATGAACATGTTACTAATGATGATGATTATTATGATAATAGTGATAATGATGATTGCAATAAGGGCGATGTTGATGATGATTGTGTATGTTATGGTGGCTGCAGACCGAAAAACACACACACACACACACACACACAGTCACACAAACACGCACATCCGAGCTAATTATCCAGCAGTGTTGGCAGCAGGGCAGAGAAAGGGGCATTGTGGGAAAGGAGGAAGGGTTCTGTAGGGGGTGGGGGGTGGGGAGGAGGAGAGACGAGGAGAAACGGAGGAGAGGGGTCGGGGGGTGTCTGTGGGGAGACAGTGAGAATGGAAGAGGAGGGATGCTGGAGGGAGGTGGGATGTGTGTTTTGGAGGAGGGGGGAGGTAGAAGAGTGAGGAGGAGGAGGAGGAGGGGGGACGTGATAATGAGAAGTCCGTTGTCCCACAAGAACATCTCCCTCTGCTTCCTCCTCCTCCTCCTCCTCCTCCTCCTCCTCCCTCCAGAGAGCAGCCTGGTCTAAAGCAGTGTGCACACCAGCAGGAAGATTGACTCTTTCTTCCATGAAACAGGCTGAACAGGTGAATCCTTCCACATTTCACACACGACTCCTCTCAGACATGAAGAAGAGATTAAAAATGCAATTTCTGAGCCTTAAAAACATAAAAAAAATCCACCCGACCAGCAGCTACACCCGCTTATCTTTAGAGCGGGCAGTGGGCTGGAGACAATCCCAGCTGACATTGGGCCAGAGGCGGGGTACGCCCCGGACAAGGAATCAGTCACGGTGCTGACACATAGAGACGGACAACCATTCGCACTCATATTCACACCTACGGGGCAATTTAGAGTCGCTGAATGAGCTAACCTGCATGTGTTTAGACTGTGAGAGGAAACCGGAGCACAAACTCCTCGTTCTTCCTCCTCCTCGAGTAAAGCTGGACGATATTTCTCTTTCCTGAGGGGGAATTTAGAAATAAATGTTACCTCTGCACCCCACGACCCTGATGGATGGATGGATGGATGGATGGATGGATGGATGGATGGATGGATGGATGTTACCTCTGAATCAAGTCTGATTATGATTGGTTCACGATGGGGAACGCTCAGCTGTACTGAGCCAATCAATCATCGTGTTTGTGGGGCAGGGGGAGGGCGTGGCCTGCAGCACTGCGACCCAATCAGTGCAGTGATTATCCGGCTGTTAGAGACGGTCAGGGACGAGACGCACACCAAGAAAGAAACTACATATTTTTCAATTTATGACTTGACTTGAAAAATCTGAATATTTTTAACATAAAGGCATAAAAAAGCTACAAATTGAACATTTGCATCTTTAAATATACTGTCTGAATAAATGTCAAACATGAGGTAGAATATAAAGGACAGACAAAGCAGGAAGATGAAGTCCTTAATCTCATTTCATGATGTGAACATATTGTGTTTTTCATTTTTCAAACTATCTCTTTTGAATTAATTAACATGTAGATTACACTGCTGCTTTCTTAGCCGTTTGATTCAGAGACAGACTCTGACAGCGTAGGTGGAAACTCTTAATTTCTTTTTTGTTTTTCTTGTTGAACTTAGAAGAGAAGCCGCAGAGTACAGCACTCACACAGAGAGAGAGAGAGAGAGGGACGGTCTATTCATCTCTGTTTGCCTCTCACGCTCGCTGACAACACAATAAACCGGCCTTCACTTCTCGGTTCACAGTCGTGTCACCCGCAACAGAAAGGAAACTCATTTCGCTGCACAAAACACACATCTCAACGAGCCTTCTGGTATCAGTTTCAACCTTCGAGACTTATTTTTCTTACAGTAATTAGAGTACACGGCTCTGTGAGGTTTACTGCTGGACTGAAAATGGAAGAAGAGACATTATTTTGTCAGTTTAGCTTCAGTGAAGGTGACGGTGAAGTCCTGCTTCACTGTAAACACAACTTAGCGGGCAGTCGCAGCGAGATGCATCGCTGGAAATACGTCAACTTACACGTAAAAGTTCAAACTTTGCTTCCTCACATGTACGTGTTTCCTGTAAAAAACAGTCAGATATAGAGGGACTATTTAAGCTAGTGCCAAACCACAAGTGTCAAACCACTCGTCAATGTCACACTTGGCCCAGGCAGCCAATCAAATAAAGCAAGAGGTGAGATTTTCACTTTACCACTTCCTTCCTGTTTTGATGCCAATAGATGTGATGGTTATTAAAATTCTAATTTGAGTTGTGTGAGCATCCAGATGAATCTCTCTGGTGAGTAAAATGCCGTTTACTTTGCTGTTAAACAGGCTAGCTCGTGTGTTAGCTGTCGTGAGAGCTACGAAGCTGTTTGAGGCACTTTTCCAAAGCTCTTTTGGAAGTGGCCACTCGTCGAGCGACACCTCTGTCTGACATTTAGAGAAGTGAAAGCTGCTGGTGAACTGTGCAAACCGGCTGAATACGGCCGGACTTGAAGCACAGACGTGTCACTTGTGCTCACGCAGAAAGCAAATGCAACTTTTCGGTTCATGCTGATCACAGAAGAAGTCGATGCAAAGACGCGATCAGGCGACACAACTGATGCTGATACACAAAATTATTCAACTTTGAGTGAAAACGTTGCATGTACGAGTGTTTTTGTGGGGAGGACCGAGTGCAGCGGAGGGAGCTGCTGCTCGCCAACTGACAGACAGCTGCTGAGCGGCGAGGAGCTCGTCGCTGTAGAACGTCAGATTAAGAGCAGGTTGACCACTTACTGATCTAAAAGTGTGTGTTTTGTGTGTTTTTCATGGGTGGCAGCAGCAGGCGGACGACAAATCTAAACCACGTATACATCGGTACATACAGTACATGTTGTTGCTCTTTGTGTTCCTCTTTCACAGCAGACATTGATGGCTCCCTTCTAATCAAGACTTGACAGCCTGACAATGAGCACGAGCATGCACAGTACGCACAAGACGCTGAAACCAAAGCAGATAAACGTAATTCAACCATAATTAACGGTACTGTCTTTACCTGTACTTTGCTACTATAAGAAGAACAGAGGAGCTTCAAAGAGCTTCAATGGCCTAAAAGATCAATGAAGGGATTGAATTTATCAGAACATATCGTCGATAAAGACCTCAGCGAGAGCAGTCACAGCCCAGACTGACTAGAATGCACAAACTGTAGTAGCGACACAGTCACTGGCCGTCTGCTATGACACACAAAGTACAAATACAGCACAAACAGACTCACAACTCACACCTATCGGAGCAGACTAACACTCTTCCTCCACATGTTAACTCGCTGCTGTGTGGTAGCGTTTGAGCAGAATTGCGTAAAAAGCAGCAGAATTTCCAGTAATACTGAATATCACGTGATCAACAATCAGAAATGTTGGTCAAGCTTTGAGGTTTTCCGACAATCGGTCAGCGTTGTGTTGGACAGACATCACCGAGCTTCTGGGAAACCTTGGACTGTCCACAGGCACAATAATGGCTTCCTGTTCACGGGGTGGATCGTATCTGTTGTCGTTACAGTTAATCAGGAACAGTTATATTGCTCCTACGCGTCCGCGTGTCTCTGATCCTCTTGTTACTATGTATGACAAAAATATGTGACACTCGGAGAATGATGGGAAAACCGCTTGAAATTTAATGTTGCTTTCACACCAGGATAGTCCTGATGGAACTCAGTTCAATTGGGCGAGGAATGCCGAAAAATTGGACACCCTTATTTGGTTTGGTTCAATGTCATGCAGTTACAACTCTGCTCGTTTGGCGGTATTGCCCAAAACAAGCACTGACTAGAAGAAGAAGAAAACCCGGCTCATTGATTGGCTTTCTGATCTTTGGTTCGCTGGATAGTCCGTTTGCTTTCCCGCTGTAAGAGAACCAGCACCACGGTTCACTTGCAAGCGGACCGAGACCCACCTGCCCAAATGAGCCAGACTATCCGAGGAAACGAACTCTGGTCTGTTTAAAGCGGACCAAACAGCGCTGGTGTGAAAGTCCTCAAGCTGCTCGGACCATTTAAGAGAGAAGTGACTATGACAACATCATTCCCTTGGTTTAGTCCAATGTGGAGCCTTCACACACCATGTGATGAATCAGATAATTTACGGATGACCGCCCACCAATGAAATTGGGTCGGCTCGAGGTTTCTGCCTGTTAAAAGGAAGTTTTTCCTCGCCAATGTCACCAAGTCAGATTTGATTTTATGGACTAAACTGAAATTGTCTGACAAGACAAACTATAGACTGCTTCCCAACCATGAGGTCACAATTATCTTACATAAACCAGTTACATAATTAATGTTTTATTAATTAACTGGATGCTATAACTGACTCTGAGCGTATGACGCTGAAACTTGACTGACTTGAAATATAAATTGTCTATGAGTGAGATGCCATATAGAAGTATGAGTGGATGTTGAAGCTGATGAAAAGAGGTGAAGTGTCAGAGAAGAAAGCGGCTGAGAAATCAGTCGACGTCGAAGAAAACAAGTGAGATGGCAGTTTAAAAGTCAGTCGACGTGTTTGAACTGTCAGTCAACTTGTAGAGTTAGAAAAGACTTGTTGAAATGTTGAAATGTAAGAGATGAAAGCACTCAAAGTGAAGCCATTGAAAGCAGTTGACTCTGACAGCTGAATGAAGTCGAAGTGGCAGTTGGCAGTCGTGTTTCGGCCTAAATGTGTCGCAAAGTTTAACTGATGTTCGAGTAATCTGACCAAAAGAAGTGAAACATTTCTTTACATCCGTGAATGTAACGTGAATATGAGGCGTTGGTTCATGGGGTAAGCAGTAGGTGGCGCCAATTCTCCTGTCGGAGAACCAGAAGAAGAAAGGCACAACAAGATGGCGTCATTAAAAGAGTGTCGCTCGCATGAGGAAAGAAGAAGGTTACATCAGGTCTGTGTGGAGCCATCATGGATGGACTACAGAGCCACGAGGAAACAGCTGATCAGTCATGTGACTTCAGCGTTCGCAGTGTTTCCATCTCCTGTTAACTCTTCTTAGAAAAAAACACCTCAAGCGAGACGGAAAAACATTTTTGCAAAAGCTTTTTTTTATTTTTTTTTATTTTGACGTTTCCATCAAACTTTTCTAAAGTGAAACTTCAAACTGCATCAAAATACGCTGATGGAAACACGGCCAGTGACAGTTTAAATATCATCTGAAGTGCCCGGACTGTCAGTTCAGGCACTTCAACATTTGTTGAAGTGTCATTTGATGTGTCAAGGGTGAAAGCAGCAAAAACGATGAAAGAAACTGCAGTTTAAAACTGAAGGTAGATGAAGCGTGCATACTGTAAAAAGTTAAACGAATGGTTGGTATGAAAGCAGCGAGAGCGGCTGAAGTATTTTTACTGTCGAAGTTGAGGAGTAGAAATCATCAAAGTGTTGGTTGGCATCCCGTTTATTTATATTAGATACATTCATCTTTACGTTTTAGGAAATAAAACTTGAACAAAGAGACTCAGTTTGGGAACTTTTAGTTTGACAGAACACATAATATATTTAAGAGTGTATCATTTTGGAAGTTTACTGTTCATAATCTCAGAGGGCCAACTGTGACTGACTGGTCTCATTAATTATGCCTGGTGGCTGGTGTTAATATGCCAGGCTGCCTTTCAGGTGGGAGAGGGGAGTGATGAGAGGGAGGAGAAGGTCAGGAGAGGAGGAGGAGGAGGAGGAGGAAGAGGAGGAAGAGGAGGAGGGACGAAGGTGGAAATTGAAGCCTTGCAGTCTAATTAAGACTGGTGTTAATTTCTTTTCAGCATCGCTGCGGCCAAAGGAGCTGTTCACCATGGCAACAGGAGAAGACCGAGGGGGGGGGGTGAGCCGACGGCTGTCTGAAAATATACGGCGTGTGTACGTGTTGCAAAAAATACCAGCAGTGTTACAAACTGAAGGTAACGAACGGACTCGACGTCCTGTAGTATTTTTTTTCTTTTCGCTCCGTTATAATGGCCGAGCTCTACATCAGATTTTCCATCTTTGACCCAAATAAAACGTACGCTTCCCCTTCAGCAGCACAACTATTTCACAAAAAAGTCCCTCCTACTGCTGCAGCCACTTACCAAAGAGCAGCTATTTAATGTCTATTCACTGAAAAACCTCAACCCCACTTTGGATTTTATAATTTTACCACAACAACCAAAAGAATTACACGACCTTCAACAGGATGAATTGTTCGACAAAAACCCTTTTCAGACGTGCAGGATTCAATTTAAAAAGGAAAATCTCAAAATGTTCAATCTGAAAAAAAGAAAAAGATCTGCACAAATAACCAGCAGCGACTTATAACGAGGTAAATTCAACCGAATTAAATCAGATTTCTCGACACAAAAGTGCGCCGAAATTAACTTTACTTTAATTAGCTTCAGTCGTTTTTAGACTAAATGAATAAATTTACCATTTAACCATTTTTTGTTAAAAAAACAAAAGATTTCGAGTGAAAGAGCAAAGTGAAAATAAATGTTCATAAAGAAATGTCAAAGTTTATTACTTTTAATTAGTTCACGGTACACAGCGAGTGGATTCTTTTAAACACACAGGAGCTCAGGCTGTATTTACAGTGCGGAGGCTGAGTTTTATTTACTGATAAATCTTTGGAGGCATGGCAACCGTCTAAATTCAGCCGCACCAATTAAGTTTGAGTCTTGATTTCTTCAAGTAATCACGTTCTGTTTAGTCTCTTGTTCAACCAATTAAAAGAGAAAACTTTTTTCTATTCTGAAAACTTTTCATACAGCAGTCACAGTGCTGTGTGTGTGTGTGTGTGTGTGTGTGTGTGTGTGTGTGTGTGTGTGTGTTTATCATCTGATTCAACTTTAACTCATTTTCATCACGTCCTCTTTAAATCAAACAAACACTCATCAGACAAACTCTGCAGCTCCTCTTTAAAAACAGACGGACAGATTTTTATAATAAGAAAACATGAAATATTCACCACTAATTTTCAGTTTCAGAGAAGAGATCGATGATTCAAAGCAACATCCTATTACTTCTCTACCATAAACTAACGTCTGTTCCCTCCTTTTGATCTGCACTGACCTGTGATCAGGTGAATGGTGTCTCTGTCATTCGTACGTCTGTTCTCACACTATGTAACTTTGGGCTCCGGGTCGGGAGAAGTACGTAACGCTTTACGGCACTAAATAAAAGGCTGAAAGACAGACGCCGAGCTGGGCTGACTGCTGTTGGACTAGTCAGTAATATTAGCTGGCTGCTATGCCTTGCATGCCTCTGAGTGTCCGCTGCAGGTTGATCTTAATGAACACACACAGACTGTACCTGAGACTTCAGGATTACTGTTCACAGACAGCGACCGCACAGTGACACCAAACAGAGATTTCAAATATCATTTTGCTGTCGACCTTTCCCTGCCCAACAACCCCCCCCAACACACACACACCATTTACCCATCCACACACACACACTCTCAGTAACATAATTACCACCAGTCAACAACATACAGCTGCTCAGCAAGAGGTTTAGCTGCACACACACACACACACACACACACACTCTGTCGCCCCTTCTGTCTTTAAGCAGCGACACACACACTCTCAGACAGTGGGGGTTCGCCTCCATTGTGCTCCAAGACATCTGACACTTGCACTGATCCACCAGACAAAGACATCGACGACACACACACACACACACACACACACACACACACACACAAGCATGTACACACAAGTACAAACAAATCAACAGCAGTCACTTTCCAGGAACTTACTGCTGCTGACACAAAGAGGTAATTATTATCTTCGACCACTGAATGTCACCAGGCTAACAAGTTTCTATCCACTGGAGTTAATTATCTTTCCTGCTGGTTCATGTTGAGTGTTTTGGTGTGATGCAGGAAATTCATGTTAAATGAGTAAAAACAAGAGGAAACGTCCGAAAAATATTTACAGCAGAGGACGACGGGACAGCATCGTCTGCTTCAGACTGGACACTGTGTACACTTTACCAGGGAGCATGGGCGCTGGGAGAAAGGGGGCCATTGCCCTTCACACTTTACGGCCCTGTCCCACATGTTCTTAAGTAGAGAATCACTGGATCACTCTATACTGCAACGTGGTAAAATGTATTTCATCTCCTGTTACAGTGAGATTTGGAATCATGTTGATTCTACACCGACTTGTAATCGAGGCACAGGCGAATGCTGACAGGGAGCGGAGCCAGTGTCGTGCCAGAACTGGAGCTGGGTGAGTGGGCATTGTAACCGGGCTCAGCAGCTTCTATGAACATAATGGTAGAGGAGAAGAGAGCGAAGAGGACGCTGACGGAGGAAGCTAAGAAGAGAAAAGAGTAAACAAGAGTAAATCTGGGACTGACTTTTAGTGGTTGGTGAGAGCTTGGTGAAATAAAAGGCTGAAAGACAGACGCCGAGCTGGGCTGACTGCTGTTGGACTAGTCAGTAATATTAGCTGGCTGCTATGTCTGCTGTTGGTGACCTTGTTGATGTTTGGCTGTTAGCAAAGTTGTCGACTCGCCAATTTTTGATCATAAGTAATGTAATCAGAACAAATACTCGAGTACAGCTGAACATAGTTACCAGAGTGGGATTACACTCTGAAACTGTCTCTGTAATGTCGCTTTAAGTTTCACAGCTGTCAGCACGGTCGCCTCAAAGCAAGACGGTTTTTCCGGTTTTCCTCCCACAGTCCAAAGACATGCAGTTTGCAGTTCAGGTTAATTGATAACTTTAAATTATGAATGGTCGTCTGTCTCTACGTGTCAACCCTGTGATTGACTGCCAACCTGTCCGAGGAGGACCCCGCCTCTCACCCAACGTCAGCTGGGATTGGCTCGAGTCCCCCACGACCCCCTAAAGGATCCGTGGTTATAGCTACTGGACAGATATCTTCACTGTCGGTATCTTATATGAGATTTAATCATTAAAAATAAGACGTCATGATACTTCTTGTTTACCCGGCACGCATCTCTCTGCAGGGTGAAGAAAACTTTTTGAGATTCTCTGCAGCCTGAGGATGAATGTGCAGATTCTAACCATCATTCATGCAAACACGATGAGTCCAAATGTGAATTCATGTGTTTAAATCTTAATACTTTCACTCTGTCTCCTACTAGCCAAGAAAAAAAAAGCAAAGAAGAAGAAGAGGAAGCTCAACAAGAGCTGCTTTTGTATTTTCTTCAAAGCCTGGGTTGACAAAAGGTCACATTACCCAGCAGGCACTGGTGTTTAAAGTTATAGGTCGTTATTCTGCTGTCAGCGGGGCGGCTCAAAGTTTCCTGAGTTGATTTTTTGTGTCCGTTGTTCTGCAGCTTTGCGCCCGCCGCCTCAACCCACGATCTGGCCCTCACATAACCTCTGCCACAGATGAACAGTTGCTTACTCACACAGGCTTATGGTAGGTTAGGGTCAAAGGGAGGGTAGGACACACACACACACACACACAGACACACACACACACACAGACACACACACACGCCAGAGTCCGACCAATTCATGTCAATTTAGGGTTTTTATAATGACAGAATAAGGAGCTCTTTGAGATAGCAGAGATCACCGAGGCCTGATAGAGGGGGCCACACCAATTAAGCTGTCCCTCCTTCAGCAGACACACACACAGACTATCAGACCCCCAGATGCACAGGACAGCACTGTCATAGACTGTGTGTGTGTGTGTGTGTGTGTGTGTGTGTGTGTGTGTGTGTGTGTGTGTGTGTGTGTGTGTGTGTGTGAGCAGGCGAGTCATTGGTCCGTCCCTCCTCCTCCTCTCATGATTCTACATTGGGACAAATTGTCTCTGTTGTTGCTAATAGAGGACAGAGAACACACACACACACACACACACACACACACACACACAGAGGTTTCATTCATCCATCTGTTTTACCTAAACATACCATCTTCCATCCCACGACAGCGACTCTGATAAGAGCTGGTTTATTGGACTCAGGTCCATCACAGCAGATTGAAATATAAAAATTTGTCAACAGGTCGACCTAAAGATTTTTCTTTGGCTCTGTCTTTTAGCGTGTTATCATACGTGTAGCCATAAAAAAATAAAAACTATTTTAATCTTTACGTCTGTTCAGATCTGAGGCCAGTTGGCCACCCACAGCTGAGTTAAACATGTCAGTATGTGGGCAGGAAACTTTAGACTGATATTCAAGTTTCCACTTTATTTTATTCAGTCTGACATCACGTCCACGTTAGCTGTTTCCTCTTTGGGAGGGGAGTTATGTTAACCAATCAGAAGTGACTGACATATCTGATCCATCAGCATCCTTTTCCGTCAACAGCAAACCTGCAGTAGCGGCTGTTAGAGACGGCTGACTTCATGTTTGTCATTTCAGGGTGTACAGCTGTATCTCAATGAAACTTTGTTATTTTACTGGCTCTGATAATAAAGTTCTGATTGGCTAAGAGGCTAAGCAGAAGAGCTGTGTCTCGATCCTGAGAAACTCTCTCTTCATGTGGCTCTGCTTCAACCCTCCTCTGTCTAACAGCTCTGGCTGAAGCCAGCGAACAGACAGAGAGGGGGGAAGCAGTCATCACATGCACTTGACACTACTGTCTAGATAGCAACTATTATTAGTCCCAACAAACCACTCAGCACTTCCTTTTTTAGCTGGAACAGACTCTGTTTGCACCAGAAGAAAAACAGTTTGCTGTGTCCAGCAGAGGCTGGTGTAAAGGTACCAAATGTACCAACATGAATGCATCACTGTGACATTCATCAAAACATGTTCACTGTCTCCAGAGAGGAGACTGATGACAGGTAGAGGCAAAGGACAAAAGCAGAAGGGATGATGGGACGTGTAGTTTAGGAGAAAATGTGATTACTGACCTCAATCTAAATGAGATTAATTGGATCATAAAGTTTACTCAGTTGTAAACTGGATTATTTCATTCTCATGAACATACAATAGAACAGAGCATTTTAATGAGTAAAGACATTAGTTTGATTACGCTCACGTGGAAGATATTTCAAATTAAAAGTCTTCATCAGGGTCATAACGTCTGTGCTATCCACTGCGGTCTTTTAAAATGATTCAAATATCGTCTAATTTGTTTCATTTTTCTTCATTCCACATCGTCAGTGCTGATGTTTACAGATGCTTTGAGTAACATCTGGCTCTAACATTGAACCTGCTGCACTCTGCTGACCAGCAGCAACATCACTAACCTATGAAGAGCCTGCTCACCATTATGTTTTGTAAAGACTTGTCCCAGTGGACGAAGCCTCCAGGTCTGAAAATGGTCTTAAACCTGCATTCTTTGTAATGGCCAGCAGGGGGGCGACTCCACTGGCTGCAGAAATAAGTGCCTTTGTATTGACTGCAACGGAAAAATGACCCTACTTCTCAGTTGATTTATTAACTCAGTCAACAGTTTCCTCATGAGTTTATGGCTTCAACCTCTTGTTCCAAGTCTTCTTCCACACAGCGTGATGTTCGTTTAGTAAATTATTATTAACAGCCGACAAAGCAGGGCACGCTTTAGGGCGTCGCTAGCTTGACACACCGGGCTCATAAAACTCAGATCAAACTGTCAAACTAGGCAGTGCTGATCAAATCTGAATCCAGATTCTGTTCCCGACTCATCGACTATTTCTCTCCTCAAATGTCTTAGATCTTACTTCCTGTTTAGCTGGAATACGTCACCCACCAACTCCAAATATGGTCACTTCTGTCTCCAAAAAAAACAAGAGGACAACATCTATAATGCTAAACTCGTTACACATGGGGTATTGATTAGCTCAGTTGGTAGAGCATCCGCCCCATGTACGAAGGCTCAGCGGCCCAGGGTTCAAATCCGACCTGTGGCCCTTTGCTGCATGTCGTTCCCCATCGCTCTCTCTCTCTCTCTCTCTCTCTCTCTCTCTCTCTCTCTCTCTCTCTCTCTCTCTCTCTCTCTCTCTCTCTCTCTCTCTCTCTCTCTCTCTCTCTCCCCCCCACATTCCTGTCACTCTTCAGCTGTCTCTGTCAAAAATAAAAAGCTTGAAAAGGCCAAAAAATATCTTTAAAAAAAAAACTCATTACACATTTCAAAACATCACACTCTGAAATAATGTTTGTGGCCACCGTTGTTTCCTGCTAAACACACGCCCACCATCACCACTTCGGGTTATGTCATAATTAAGGACCGAGCCAGGGAACCTGGTAAGGTCCTTATTGTTTTTGATACGTTTCTTTATTAAGGACCGAGCCAGGGAACCTGGTAAGGTCCTTATTGTTTTTGGTCCGTTAGTTTATTATTATTATTATTATTATTGCGCTTCCACCTCTTCACGGCTTGTTTTGAGTGCCTGAATGTGCACTTTCCGTGATTTTTATTTGCCACATTTGTCTAGTCTCGTGAAAAATTAATTATTCTATGTATCACATTCAACTGTGCCAATGGGAAGACCACTAGGTGGCGCTATATTTTTGCCAATTTTCAGAGGCCCATAAGTTCCACATACTTTGTCGCACAGTCATAAAACTCATATCCACGCGTTCAGTGGATGTAGCTGAGTGTCCCTAGGTAGGCCACGCCCATTTCCGCCTAAACTTTTTTTCCGCTAGAGGGCGCTATATGCAAAAATTACTTTTTCCGGTTTCTCCGTGCCCATTTGTCCGATTTGCGTGAAACTTTGCACGTACACTCTGGAGACCGCACTGACAAAGACACACATGTACAGTATGTTGAAATTTTGAAAGATGAGCGCGTTATGACATCAGCACTTCCTGCCGATTTCGCATGAAAACAGGAAGTGGGGTGTTTCGTCACAATGCTATGCCCGATTCACACCAACTTTGGAACATTACTTCATCATGTCTTCATTGCACAGCGTGCACAATTTTGCTTACTTCCACGCCACCACCACAGGGTGGCGCTCTTTCAAAGTTAACGGCTCATATCTCCGCATCGGAACGTGTGGTTCTAACGTAACTTGGTACGATGATTCCCCATGGCGCCCTGAGCCTCCCCTAAAAAGGGGTACAAAAACCCGCCGCTAGGTGGCGCTCTGCTGGCCAAAAACTCTTTCTGCCCAAACCGTAATACTTAGGAATATGACATTCACAGGACACGTGTAGACTACTGCCTGGAGCTCACGTACCAAAAAACACGTTTCTAGCCGTTGTAGCGCCCCCTACAGGAACTTTAAATAACAGCCCCGGAGCCACGTTTCACCGGTTTTTACGAAACTTGGTGGGCACATAGAACATCCCAAGACTCACCAAAAAGCCTCTTGGACCCATGTCCCAATTCCCACAGAAACCCCAATATTTTTATTTGAAATTGTCCTTTTTCCACTTTTTGCCCACTTTTAAGGATTAACTCCTCCTGGACCACTTCTCGCATCGGGTTCAAACTTGGTCAGTTCTTACATCTTGTCGAGCTCTACCCAAACGGTGCTCTTCGTGACTCTAAGTCAAAAGGCGTGTCCAGGGCGTGGCCTCAAAGTCGGACATTTTGCCCGAATTTTAGACTTCTTCCATAAGCTGCCCAAGTGTGCTAATTTTCATACTGCTTCCATATGCTGACCCAATGCTGGCAATCACACGCTGCTCTAATTACTGCCCAGCAGATGGCGCCATTGTATAACAATTCAACATCTTGGTGACAGCTCAATGTTTTGCTGCGTCTGAAACGTGTGCCATCATACACTCCTCTCACACAGCTTCTGGACATGACGGCTTGGGACTGCGGTGACGTGGGCTTGGGACGGCCCGGGACGCGGTTGCACCACGGCCCGAGTGGCGTGGGGGCTCGGTCCGCCCCAACGCTGCTTGTTAAGGACCGAGCAGGACACTGCAAGGTCCTTATTGAAATTGGTCCGTTTCTTTATTATTATTATTATTATTTCGTTTCTGCGCTTTGCGACACATTTCGACTGCCTCAGCAGGGACATTTCCATATTTTGACTTCGCACATTCGACATGCGTGTTGAAAAATTGCATATTCTACGACTTACGTCCAAGTCACTAACTGCCAACACCCCTAGGTGGCGCTATGTTTACGCACATTTCCAGACGCCAATAACTCCCGCCCCGTATGTCGCACATTCATAAAACACATATCCACGCGTTCAGTGAATGCAGCTGAGTCACCCTAGGTAGGCCACGCCCACTTCCGCCTAAACTTTTTTTTCGCTAGGGGGCGATATATGCAAAACACACCGTTTGCCCACTCACCCATGCACGTTTCTCCGATTTGCACGAAACTTTGCACGCACACTCTGGAGACCCTACTGACAAACTCACTAATGTACAGTCTGTCGAAGTTTTCAAAGATGGCCGCGTTATGAAGTTAGCACTTCCTGCCAATTTCACATGACAACAGGAAGTGGCTTGTTTCGTCACAATGGTATGCCCGATTCACACCAAATTCAGACCACTGGTTTATCATGTCTTCATTCCGCATCCTGCACAATTTTGCAATGTTTCAACCAACCACCACACGGTGGCGCTCTTTCAAACTTAACAGCTTCTATCTCAGCATCAGGAAGTGCGATTCAAACATAACTTGGCACGATGATTGCCCATGGCGCCCTGAGCCTCCCCTAAAAGGTGGACACAAATTCCACCACTAGGTGGCGCTCTGGTGCTCAAAAACTGATTCTGCACACACCATAATACTTATGAATATCAAATTCACAGGACACGTGTAGACTGCTGCCTGGAGCTCACGTACCAAATATCGCGTTTCTACCGCGTATAGCGCCCCCTACAGCAACTTTAAAGAACAGCCCCGGACCAACGTTTCACCGATTTTTACAAAACTTGGTGGGCCCATACAACACCCCAAGACGCACCAGAAAGCCTCTTGGACCCATGTCCCAACTCCCACAGGAAGTCAGATTTTTTCATTTCAATTTTGGATTTTTACCCCTTTTGAGCTTTAACTCCTCCTAGAGCATTTCTCCAATCACCTTCAAACTTGGTCAGTACACTCATGAGGAGGTCCTCTATCTAAATTGTGCTCTGCGTTACTGTACGTCGAAAGGCGTGGCCATACCATCGTATCAAACTTCACCGATTTAACCGAATTTTATACTACTTCCATATGCTGCCCAAGTCTAACACTTTTTACACTGCTTCCATATGCTCCCCAAATGCTCCCAATCACATGCTACTCTCATTACAACCCAGCAGATGGCGACATTGCATAACAATTCACCATCTACCTGAAAACTCCATCTTTGCCAGTGTCTCACACATATCACAACATACACTACTTTCACACACCTTCTGTACATGACAGCTTCAGATTACACTGACAAGGGCTTGATGTCACAGTAACATCAAACTTTGGTTACATAATCCACACATATCACGACAGCACATATCACGACGAGACGTATAACGACGGCACATGTCACGACGGCACATGTTACGACGGCCCACGAAGCGGTTGCATATGTTACGACGGCCCGGGACGCGGTTCCACCACAGCCCGAGTTACGTCAGAGCGAGGTCCGCCTCAACGCTGCTCGCAGCTTTAATTATTATTATTACGCTTCACGACTTCGCGGCTTGTTTTGGGTACCTGAACGCACACTTTCCGTGATTTTTATTTGCCAAATTTTTCGGGGCTGATAAAAATTGCAAGATGATATGCATCACATTCAACTTTGCCAATGGGAAGACCAGTAGGTGGCGCTATTTGTAGGCAAATTTCCAGAGGCCCATAAGTCCCGCATACTTTGTCGCACATTCATAAACCTTATATCCACGCGTTCGGGGGATGGAGCTCAGTCTCCCCAGGTAGGCCACGCCCATTTCCGCCTAAACTTTTTTTCCACTAGGGGGCGATATATGCGACAAACACCGTTTTCCCACGTACCCATTCACGTTTGTCCGATTTGCACGAAACTTTGCACGTACACTCTACAGGCCCTAATGACAAAAACACTAATGTACAGTATGTTGAAATTTTACACGATTAGCGCGTTATGACGTTAGCACTTCCTGCTGATTTCGCGCCAAAACAGGAAGTGGGGTGTTTCGTCACAATGGTATGGCCGATTCACACCAGATTTGGAACAATGGTTTATCGTGTCTTCATTGCACAACGTGCACCATTTTGCTCAATTCCAAGCCACCACCACAGGGTGGCGCTCTTTCAAAGTTAAGGGCTCATATCTCCACATCGGAACGTGTGATTCTAACGTAACTTGCCACGATGATTCCCCATGGCGCCCTGAGGCTCCCCTAAAAAGGGGTACAAAAACCCACCGCTAGGTGGCGCTCTGCTGGCCAAAAACTCTTTCTAGCCAAACCGTAACACTTAGGAATATGACATTCACAGGACACGTGTAGACTGCTGCCTGGAGCTCACGTACCAAAAAACGCAGTTCTAGTCGTTGTAGCGCCCCCTACAGGAACTTTAAATAACAGCCCCGGAGCCACGTTTCGCCGATTTTGACGAAACTTGGTGGGCCCATAGAACATCCCAAGACTCACCAAAAAGCCTCTTAGACCCATGTCCCAATTCCCACAGAAAGCCCAATATTTTTATTTGAAATTGTCGTTTTTTGCACTTTTTGCCCACTTTTAAGGATTAACTCCTACTGGACCGCTTGTCGCATCAGGTTCAAACTTGGTCAGTGCTTTCATCTTGTCGCGCTCTACTCAAACGGTGCTCTTCGTGACTCTAAGTCGAAAGGCGTGTCCAGGGTGTGGCCTCAAAGTCGGACATTTTGACCACATTTTAGACTGCCTACATATGCTGGCCGGATACTGCCAATCACGCGCTACTCTAATTAGAGCCCAGCAGATGGCCTGATTCCATACCAATTCAGCATCTGGGTTACAGCTCAGTCTTTTACAATGAAGTGCTCTCCCACAGCTTCTGGACTCGAGGGCTTCAGGCTGCAATGAAGTGGCTTGGGGCTGGATACTTTCATGACGTTGTTCGCAAGTCTTACGACGGCACGTCTTACAACCACACGACTTACGATGGCACGTGTCACGATGGCACGGGTTCCGACGGCGCGGGGCACGGTTGTGCAACGGCCCGAGTGGCGTGGGGGCTCGGTCCGCCCCAACGCTGCTTGCAGCTTTAATTTTATATTTGTATTTTATGACTGCTGGAGTGGAAGTAGGAGCAGAAATCACACACACACACACACACACACACACACACGATTAGGATTACAATTACTACATGGCTTCATTTTGTAATTAGCAGGATTTGTCTCATCTTCTAACAGCGGGACACTTTTTGACTGGAAGGGACGTCCAGAGTAAAATGAAACCGTTCAATGTTACTGATAATGGAGAGGTAGTGATTAAACAGACATGTTAATTGGATAATCCCACACACACACTCACACACACACACACACACACACACACACACACACACACACACTCTGATGGGTCTGATAGCTGTATGTGTTAGAGTCTTTCACATTAATAAGGGCTGTACACCTCATGGCCATATTCTCTTAAACCAAAGACTTCCCGCCAGCGAGATGGGCGGTTACAGCGCTAATTAAGCTAATTAAAAAGTGCCCTCCTGAATTAACTGTTTTTTTTCTAACTAACTAATGTTACGTAGCCTCATTGTTAATAACTTCAGCTGGACTGGAGAGGACGATGAAATGTAGCACAAGTCCCCGGCTGGATGTTTAAACACCACAAAGCTTCTGTACAATGCTTCATTTCATGGTGAGTTATCGAAGGATGAAAAAAGTCTATTTTTAAAGGTTTATTTGTCAGTTTAATCAACTCTTCTGTTACTATGGTTACTGTATGTGCTCTGATTTAAAACTCTAATTAAACCGTTGACTGGAGATGTTTGACAGGTCTCATATTCGGAGCCCTGCCGTCACTGTCTCTGCTAACCCGGTGTTATCCTGTGAAGAGCTTACAGACGGTCATGTTCAACCTCCGTGACACATGATGATGATGCGGCCAGCTGCTTCTTTGCACCTGCTGTATAGGTGTTGTACAGGCGCCGCAAACAGTAGAGAGAAAACTCAGAAGTTTGAATGTGGACGTAACTTTGCTTTACTTTATTCAGAGTGTGTTGACCTTTTGTGTTCAAACTGGACAGGGTCTTTAAACTGGGGAACCAAAGAGCGGTACATGGCAGACCAGTACAATAAGTTTAACGCTCAAAGCAGACACACTGCAGCCTCTGTGGTCTGAATCTGAAGCTTTACCTTCAGGGTGAAGGTTTAGCATGCCCAGGATCTGGATTAAAGATGTCTGGACCCACGCAGCATCCGGCTGCAGAACAAGCTCTGGAATGAATGTGGCACTCTTTGGTTGTTGATGTTTCTTGTTGATGCTCTTTGAGTAAATCAATCTCCCCTATGGGTAGTAAAGATTTTATTTATCTAGAGCAGTGACAAGGAACCTTCAAACATGGCCGCTCGTATCAATTGGAACCACTGAGTGTAAAAAAGATGGACGACATGACAGCCAAAACATCTCGATAGCCCCCTGGTGGTTGGCTGCAGTATTGGTCATAAAGTCTGTTTACTCAATGTCAGCAGATGAGACAAACTAGAATATCAAAGTACGCGTTAATTTTCTGAAGTGGCCAACAGGGGGTGACTCCACTGGCTGTGGAGTGTTATGTAAACATGACTGTTTCCTAACGAGTTCATGAACTAATTTAATTCAACGTCCACAACGCCAAACTTGAGGCCTCTACACATCACCCATCCAACAAAGCTGAGGTACCACAACCGTGGATTAGTACTCTCTGTGGCCATGGTAGAAAATTCAAATGAGAGACCAACTAACGATTATTTTTATTATGGATTTATCTGATTACTTTCTTGATTACTTGACCTGACCTTGTTTGTCTATAAAATGTCAGAAGATATATAAATCAGTGGAGACAAAGAAGAGCAACAACCTGAATCAAATATCTGTAACGGGTATTTGAACAAATCCAACCGGAACAGAAAATGGACTGAGATTAAATTTTGGCTTTGGTATCTCAGTGTGCGGCTCCTGCTTTTGCTTCTGTTAGGAAGCCATTAAGTTTAATTTACAATGAAAGTTCAGTGAAAGGGAAAACCTGACAGCGCTCACTTATTGAAACCAGACGTTTCCCGGAGGATTGTGGGAAGGGGAACAGTATGGCGATGAGAGGGACCCGACCAATCAAACCATTCCATTCAGCGAACATCTTTGACACACACACGGCAGCCATGCTTATCATATTTTTGAGCATATCGTTATTAAAGGTTGTGGCTGCTGTGTAAAGACATTCATTAAGTTTGTTTGGCAGATTTAAAGGAGACAAAAGACACAAAAATAAAGGAGGAGCTCGTCCATCAACAGGCTGAGTTTGTATAAGACAAAGAGTAATGACTGCAAACAAAGGGGAAGTAATTAGCAACAGTTCTTTGTCACTTCAGCTCATCCTGATATTGTCCCGACCATCTCGTGAGCCGTTACGTGTGTCTTACTGTTTATTTCTAATTCATTCATAAGTGCTGGCTGCAGAGCCGACAGCCCTCGGGGGAGTGACAGTCCCTGTATGTTACGTACTCAACCATATGTCTTCATTTCTTTCATCCCGACATCGTTCCTTCCCCTCAGAGATCAGCTGAACAATACGCTTATCATCTCACACACGCACACACACACAGTGTCGTCGGCGTATAAACACACTCTGCTGTCTGATGGGCTGTTGCTGCAGTCCGGTCATACCCCTCTCAGCACGACGCAGACAGACAGAAATGCAGGATGCTGATTCGAGACACAAACAAAGCATTAAGATCGCGAGCGGTTCGACACCATCCAGGCGTGCATCGCTCGCCTCGCTCAACAGGTGGAGACGAGACAAAGACACGGAGCTTCGATCTGCACGTGGAAACTACATTTAAAAATAATAATCACGCTGACACACACACACACACACACACACACACACAGTGTTACTCTTTCCTGCCTGCTGTGGCTCTCATTTGTTTACTTCCTGTATTTCTAAAGACATAAAGTGTTTTATTTTGAAAGTTTAAGAGCACTAACAAGGAAAAGGTTGGTGATATTCTTTCATTTCTTTCTGTCAACAATCCTATAAAAAGATCAAAACTATATATTGTGTTTGGATCAGCGTCTGATAGATCATCCTCCTCTGTGCCATCGAGCTGCACTGTTGTCCAAAAACCACAAAAGCCACACACACACACACACACACACACACACACACACACACACAGCTGTAAATGTTAACTAATGTAGATTAATCCACCGCTGAAATTAGTCCCCAGCAAATGAACCATTTCCTACTGTCTGGATAACATTTAACTAAAACCTAAAGTGCCCAACGATGACTGAGTCTTTATTAAAAATGAAACCATCATTAGGGCGAGTTTTTAAAGATTCACATCGTAGGACTGAACATGTTTGTGCCACAGAGAGGACAGGAAAGTGAATGCTGAGTTTGATCTTTCAGTGTTGAGCTTCTCAGACTTTGGGGTCACTTGCAGACGAGGCGTGGATGACCAGGAGAAACATGAAGAGTCGCACTAAGTTGGAGGAATATGACTTATTTAGGGACAGTAAACAAGTGACTTGAATCCTTTTTTATTACAAACTATCAGTGATAATAACTGATAAGATATGTCTGTGTGGTTGAAATAACAACAGTCTTATCCTTCACGTGTGTTGCTCAGATACACTCAGCTTTGGGTTTTACATATAAATATATTTGTGGGGTTTATAGTAGCCAACATACAGTCAGAATAAATGTTACTCAGGTTATTCTAGACGATGTGATCACTAACATGTTCATCAACACATGAGAACACATCACACCGGACCTTCTAGATTTTCATATGAAATGTTGGACCAGGTCGTGTTTTTCAGTTTGAAGCTCGATGTTTTGAAGATAATCTGCTGAGTCGTCCCAGTATGAGGCGACGTGTAACTGAATAACAGCGTCCAGACAGAGACAGGCAGGAGGCTACAGGACCTGTCACTGCTGACTAATACACGGCAGCCCTACAAGAGATAACTGAACAATTACCAAAACTATTAGATATATTTTTTTATTATTTCTCTGTCTTGGTTGGATGTCAGATGTAGTAAGAACTCCAGCACTTAGCCTGCTCACACGTTCCGTAAATGTTTACATAAATAATAATGTTCTCAAATGACACACGCACGGACACACACACACATCGTCATTCCTGTATAAAATCTGGAGGATTGAAAATCAGCAGACCTCGCTGTGTTACAGAGACGTCCACACTGTGTGCAACCTTTAACACCGTGTTCTCTGGATCACTCTGAGTAACCACAACACTGTACTGAATCATCTCTCTAAACACGGACACGTTAAACCAAAACTATCTGCGCTCATAGACACCACTAGAGGGAAATGAGAAAGTCTGTTTTGTGTGATTTGGGGCGAGCCGACCTGCTGATCCTAATCTCAGCCTACGTCAAGTCGTCGTTTCATGGAAGCGATGACCGGCTAAAAAAAACGTCCACGCTCTTTCTAACATCGTCCTGAACCGAACACAGAAACAAAACAGAAACTCTCTCTCTCTCTCTCTCTCTCTCTCTCTCTCCAGTCTAAACAGCCGAGTCCTCGGATACTGAACAGACTCAACAGAGCTGCTGACAGAGAGGAGGAGACGGATTCGCGAAGATAAACTCTGTGAGGAGCATTCCCACTCCTGACCGCGATACTCTACTGATCTTAATCTGACTATGAAACGATACTGGACAGGACGGGGTGAAATTAGCCAAGCAGTAACCATGCCAACCAGCACCTCTCATCTCCCACAGCGATCCGGCCTTACATCATCAACCCGAGTGAGTGCACATACAAAGAAATGACTTTCCACAGAAGTGCAGACAAACAGGACACAATCACTTCTAAATATAACGTGATGATTTCAAAATAAAGTCAGTTTTCTGTCCTTTCATTCATATCTTTGAGTCATCGCTCTGCTGTCAACAAGTGCTCTCTGGTTTGAAAGTAACAATGGAGGAAGATGAAGTAGATTATTTTATTTATTTTCTAGATCTGCCTTTTGGTCTGTAGTCTGAAAATGTCTCAAAGTCTGAAGAATGTCTTTAAAATGTCACGTTTGGTCAAACATATTCAGGTTAATATGATTTAAAACAAAGAAAACAGCATGTTTTGTCATTGTTTGCTCCCTCCACGCAGCATCTTTTGTACAATGGCAACATAAATTTGATCGTTGTGATTCTGCTTGAAAACATCAGGACGTGGCAGCAGACCTCAGACCAGACAAACTACATTTAAAGGATTCAGTCAGAGAGGACGATGTGCTGAACAAAGACAGAGGACGACCCGCTGAGCAACAGGTACGCTGTGATTAGAGCGGTGTCACCTGTCAACTCCCCAACCATGTGACCACAATAACCACTTTACCTTTGCCTTCGCATCAGTGAACTGACAGTTTTGTTCACTGATGCTGCAATTTGTGGAGAAAAGGAGAAAGATCTGATTCTTGCTGGACGATGAGAGACGAAGGCAACAACAGCTGGGAAGTCTTTCTTCAGCTGTGAACACAGCTAATTATTTTTATCATAAATTAGTTTAATTATCTTTTCAATGAGTCTTTCAGTCTATAAAATATCATGAAAACTGTCAGAGGACCCAAAGTGTCTTCACGTGACTTTCTCCACCCAACAGCCCACAAACATTCAACACACAAGGATATAAGCAACCTGATAAACAACATAAACGACTGATGGACCACACTATTAATCTGCTGATCCATGAATAAATTATTGTCACACAAATATGGGCTCAAAACGACAAACCAACAGGTGACATCAGGTTAGATTTACACACTGTAAACTCTCCACGGTCAGTAATACGTGACTATACTTGACATGAATACAATCCTGCTGCGACCCGCCTCTTTTAATCCAACCTGAATCAGACATGTGGCGGTTTTATTGAGCTTTATTTAAAGTGACTCACACATCAGGTTGTAAAGACGTGATCACAGGTGCCAGTCTGCCTGAGTTAAAGGCAGACGTACAGATAAAACATGTTGTCAGAGAACACTGTGCTGACGTATTTAACTCGAGTTAAAAGAAGAATTTCAAACCGTTTTCTGCGTCTCTTTCTTTTAAACTCGAGTCTCTGTTTGAACTCCGGGTCAAAGGTCAAAAGAAAGTGAAACTAAACTGATGACTGCAGGGGGAAAAATGGAATTAACTGATTCCAGCGGTGATGCAGAGCTGAGCAGGTTATTTTACTCCATGTGACGCCTGGATGACTTCAAACTGTCACTGTTATTTTATTTCCATAGTCATCATATCAGAAGCATCATTTTAGTCATCTATGGAGTGACAGGTCGAAGCCCTTTAAAGGTCAATAAGTTGTTTCCTTTTCTTGGTTTCACCTCATTAAAAAAAAGATAATATTGTTGGCTTGATGTCACAGTGTGTGTGTGTGTGTGTGTGTGTGTGTGTGTGTGTGTCACTCAGCTGGGACATGCTGCTGAAATAAACACTGTGAGGTTAAAAAACAAAAGTACCAGTTCAAAACCACTAACAGGCTCAGCTCTGTGTGAACAGGTGTCTGCTGTAGTTATGGCACTGAGCCAGGGAAAGTTACGCTGTACAGCCCCTGGCTCACACACACACACACACACACACACACACACCTGATTTCTTTATGCAAATAAGGGTAGCCTAATACTGATGGACACGCACGCATCCTGAAAACAGGCACACACACACACACACACACACACACACTCAGGGATAAAGAGGAAGATGCACTAACCGTCGCCTTGATGGGCACGTACAGCACCGGTCTGTCCGTGGATCCGTTCTTGGCGTCCTGCAGAGTCCCGACCTGGAAGCCTTTGGACTTGACCCAGAATTTGAATTTGGCGTTGATGTGGTTGTTGTTGCTGCCCTTCTCGTGCAGAAACACCCCGTTGCTGTTCTCCTCGTCCCCCTGGAGGAGCGTCTGCAGGATTTTGTTGTATTTACGCCGGGTCACGGTCTTGGTCTTACCGGAGTCCCCGTACGTCCGCAGGCACCAGTCCTGAAATTCACCGAACATCTCCACCGCACCTCCACCAGCCGCCGCCTCGGACGTCGGCACCCCGCTGCTGAAGCTGCTGGGACTCCGGCTCCTCGGGTGGTTCTGGTGGTTGGCGGCGGCGGCGGCGGCGGCGGTGGTGGTGGTGGTGGTGGTGGAGGAGTCCGCCACACTGCTGCTGCTTTTTCTGGTTGTCATGACTTTGTTTTAACAGGAGACAGTCTTAACAAAAGACCCGTTAGGATTCGTCCGAATCGGGTCGGTTGGGAAACAGAACGTCGCCGAAACCACAAAACAACGGTGCGTTTCTGTCCCGTTCACCGGAATCCGTCCAAACCTTTCAGATGGTGGTGAGAATCCTCGGATCAGTCCAGCCCGTTAACACCCCTCCATCCCTCCAGGAAGACCCGAACCTCTCCACAAAGTCCCGTTTTTTTCAAATTAACGTCTCAGAAACGAGCCGTTTGGATCCACCTCCTCCCTCCTCGCTGCTTATTACGCACCAATGGAGAGCTGCGAACACACCGAGAGGAGCGGCGCGGCGCTCTCCGGGATGCCAAAACGGGCCAAATGTAACTCCAAAAACCAGAACACACCTCCTCCAACGTCCAACCTCCTCCTGCTCCTGCTGCTCCTCCACCTCCCTGTGTGGATGTGATTTCGACAGGAACAATGAGACCTGGAGGCAGACTGCTCGGTGGGTCGGTGCAGATTGGGAGACACACCTGTTTGAAGCGTGGGTCTGTCGGCCTGTCCCGTGGGGGATTTGTCGGTCACCGCCTCCTCCTCCTCCTGTTCTTCTTCTTCCTCTATCACCTCCTCTTCCTCCTCTGAGAGACAGAGAGGAGTCTGTGTTCACCTCTCTAAAAAGCGAGCTGCTGGCAGACCGGTTTGTCCTGGTTTGGGCTGTCGGGTCTCCATCATGAGCCGAAGGAGCGCATGGTTCACGGAAAGACACGACACGTCCTGAAACGAGCGGATTGATCTGCTGTTTCCTGATAGAGATCCAGAGTATCTCCCCCTCTCTCCTCCTCTTTCTCCTCTTTCTCCTCCTCCTGCTGCTCCTCGGGGCTCCGGGCTGATGGGAGACAACCGGACACCTGTTTGAATCCGGTTTGTCTTTCTTCCTCTGGCACCGTCAAAGCGCAACACTACGCCTCATTTCCTCCCTCCTCAAATAAACAGCACGTTCAGATATCTGCGCCTTCCCTAATAGCAGCAGCTGCAGCAGCTGTAGTCCTAAACACACACACACACACACACACACACTGCGACACACACACCGACCGACCCGACCCACCGACCGTCCAGCCTGTTTTCACCCCGGGCTGAGTGAACGGGACACGCACGCTGTCTGCACGCTCGAGCTGCAAAAAAAAAGCAGGAAGTGTCCAAAAAATGACCAAAACGCAGCGCGCGCTGCTGCCAGACGGTCCCGAGGATGTCAGAGAGGGTGTGACACCCAAAATATATTTAAAAAACGTTAAATAAATGATTGTTTAGTGATCTGCACGAGCTCTAATCAGTTATTTATCACAGTTTCCACATTAACGTCTGATTGTTCCACTTTTATATTTAGATGATTAAAATTAAAGATTTTAGCCAGAGAGACAAGCTGATGAATAAAAACAAGTTTGTATTAAACTAATTTGTCTGAATTTGGGATATTTTTACTTCGTTAAGGTGGTAAAATACAGAATTAAATGAAAAGTCATTGGGACAGTTTTGATTAATTGTTCCTGCACCAGGAGCACCACAGAGCTGTTCATGCAGGATAATGTACAGAGGGTGGATCATTATTGTAAAATAAACCCTCTCAGTCAGTCCTGCATCACCCTGTCAGGGTTTATTTTACAATAATGACCCGCTCCCTGTACATTATCCTGCATGAACTGCCCCGTGGTGCTCCTGGTGCAGGAACAATTAATCAATATGGTCCCAATGTCTTCGGCTTTTCATTTAATTCTGTATTTTACCACCTTAACGAAGTAAATAAATCTATATTCTGCAGTTTTAGTTGTTGGAATGACTTCTTCTGTGTTTTATACTTGTACTTTAACTGCATCATGATGCTTGTTGTCTATTATTTATCTGGAAATTCATTAAATAAGGTTTTACTTGAACAAAAAGTTAGCACTCACTTATAATGCCCATTGATAAAGGTCACAACCCGCAGTCTTACATCATGGACTCAGATCTAATGTTAGCATCCGCATTAAAATAATATATGAGTGTGTCATCTTGTTGTATCGCGTATGAGCAAGACTCTAATCTTCAGCAGGATCGATGATTGATGCTGATTCACCATGAAAGAGTCAGACAGTTCGTCTTTGTTTTCCTGTGTGTCAGGAACTCTAAAGCAACATGATGTAACTTTTCTGCCATAAAATAACCTCTATGGACATAATGGCAGAGGAGAAGAGAGTGAAGAGGACGTTGACGGAGGAAGCTAAGAAGAGAAAAGGAGAGAGTGAGCGAGCAAGAAGCCGCCGGACAAGAGTAAATCTGGGACTGACTTTTAGTGGTTGGTGAGAGCTTGGTGAAATAAAAGGCTGAAAGACAGACGCCGAGCTGGGCTGACTGCTGTTGGACTAGTCAGTAATATTAGCTGGCTGCTATGTCTGCTGTTGGTGACCTTGTTGATGTTTGGCTGTTAGCAAAGTTGTCGACTCGCTAGTTTTTGATCAGAAGTAATGTAATCAGAACAAATACTCGAGTACAGCTGAACATATTTATCCACGGGGGCGCTAAATCACTGGTTTATAAAACACTGAGTGGTACATACCTGATCTGCTGCCACGTCTGCTTACTGCCCTCTGGGTCAAAACTAAACACAAAGAATCAGAGTTGTGTTGATGCAACAAACAGAAAAGTTCAGATCTGCTGGTGCTCACCGCCTTTTATGAAACTGCATGTGTAATTCTTTTTAAATCTGGTGTCTGCTTTGCCTTTTAGTTTCCACCACAACAAAATAAAGCCAGCTCTCTGCAGCTCATCATATCAGATTTTATTTTATTGATTAACACATTAGAAACTTCAGTAATGAAGGCGTTTAATGGGGAGGTTTTATCCCAAAGTGCCTCGATGCACTGTGAGTTCATGCATTTTAACCACTGAGGCCACGAGAGGACGCAGACCTCTGAGTCCTGCTCAACTCGAACAGCTAAACATACAGCACATGGCAGGATTTTATTAATGTCCTGCTGCTGTAGTTTTTGTGTTAAATGAAAGACAACAAACCCAAAAAGTAACCCAACAAACTCTTCACAAGAACAGATGATCAAATTAATTCCCAGCTGAGGCGTCTAACCGTCATCCAGCCTCCATCCGATAGTCAGATGCAACCTTGAAATCACCGAAGCGAGACGGGATACAAACAGGCCAGTAACCTGCTGTAGAAACAGCTACAGTACACACACACACACACACACACATCAAAAATAAGGAAGCTGGCACTAAACCAGGCTGCTGAGAACACTCCCCCCCAACACGGCGTCCTCGGGCAGCCTTAAAGAGGAACACCACCCCGTCTGACGGTTCACATCGTGTTCCCCCTCGGCTGGGCTCAGCCGGTTTGATCAGCTTCAAACTTATTTATGGAAAGAAGTTTGATCCTCTCATGAATTCACAGTTACATGCTGGAAAGTCAGTGAAGTCTTTTTGAGGGTGCTGTTCTTGAAATATCTTCATTTCAATCACGATTTGATGTGCAACTCAGAATGAACTGAGCATGTATTTTGTGATGATTGGAGGTTTTTACATTTTAATAATGTGGAATATTTTGTTGTTTCCTGACATTTAATAAAGCCATCTGTCTCTGTATAAGCTATGATCTGAATATGAACGCGGCCCAGTCCAACCACAAGACGAGAAATCGACGTTCAGAAGTGTCCAGATGGAGCTGCTTCACTCACAGCATTAACAGATTCAAGTCTGAAAGGTTAGTGTTACTTTGAAGGAACCCTTCATGTCGTATAGACCGTCATATGAATATGAACAACTTCACAAAGCTCAACTCACATCTGTCACCAGCTGACAACAAACAGCTGATCGATGAACTTTTTGTTGCCAAACGACTGGAGTAAAAACATCAGGTCATATATTCATTCAAGTTTGATGCAAATGAATACTTTTATAGACTTTTTGAAAGCAGTGACCAGTAAAAACCAGCATCATGTCAAAGGTTCGAGTCTCCTCCGTCCTCCACACGAACAGTTTGACGGCAGTGTTTTTATCTCTCAGGCAATTAAACTACTACTATTCTCCACTTAACCGATGATGAAGAGGCTCCAGGTTATGAGTCACTTGATGTTTTAAATCTGCATGAAACACAACAATGATTATTTCTCTGAGGACAATAGACAGGGTTCCCACACCTTCTTATACATCAAATTCAAAGACTTTTTAAGGACTTTTGAAGGGCCAGATTCACCAAAATTCAAGGACTTTTTAAGGACGTTTGAAGGACCAGATTCACCAAAATTCAAGGACCAAACACGGCATGTTTAAGACACGAATCAAGACTAATTACTTTTAAAAAACTGACAAGTTTTAGAAGGAGAATAAGTGTTTATTTGAAAAACTCTCAAGGTCTTCATTTCTCCCCCTCAAATTCACAAACTTTCAAGGATTTTATGGACTGGTGGGAAGCATTAAAAAAAAGGGAAAGTTTGGGAATCAAGAGAAATCAGATGTTTGGACTGAGCTGAAGAACTGACTTTCAGAGTGACCCACGTACACACACTGTATGTTTCAGAGCCCCTGTGCCCTAAAACACTCCAACATGTGGAAACCAAACCACAGATTACTGTCCACCCTGAGCTACGTCCACGCCTGTCATCAGCCTGTCATAGTTTTATATGTTTGTTGAGTAGTATGTCAGTAAATACAGTATGTCTGTAATTACGTGTGGAAGACATTAAATGTGTGTGTGTGTGTGTGTGTGTTGTGGTCTCAGTAACCTTGATTATGTGCAGACAGACGGGGGAGTACAGCAGCTTCACTCGGACTGAACCGACACTCCTGGAAGGCAAAAAAACAACAACAATGATTATTTTTCACAAACACAGTTTGTCGCAGCTGAACTGAACTCGAGTCAGGCTGCTCTGATTTGTTTGTTTGTTGCAGAAATATTAAAAATTATTTATTCTCAGTCCAGTCTCGCCAATGTTTCAGGGCTTCTGGTGCAGCCTGAGGACATCAACGACCAAGACTTTGTCTAACTTGATACATAAGAATGATGAAGACTCAGCATATGAATGCAAATAACTTGTAACCAAAGCCTGCTCAAATGGGCTACACAGACTAGAAACCAGAACACTCCCGCTGCCCATCTCCAGATTGCACATTCATATCCAGATATCTGTTTATATTCTCGAGTCAGAACAATATTAGCTGCTGTAAGTCAAGTTAAGAGCTACAGGACTCGTTCTACTGAGCACCAGCTCTTCATCCACATCATCATCTACTGACTGTACGGGCTGCTTTTGTGATCTGTGAGCAGCATCATATGAAAATAACATCCTAAATACAGTGTGAGTGTGTTCAAATATTCTCTACTAAACATCATGTGCTGACACTTTTGCCACGTGGAGACCGACCAGAGTCGAGCAAGCTGCTCGTGTCAAGATGACAAACGCTGCAGCGTATCAGCGGCGTAACAACGCACAGTGACAACCACCTGAAAGAGTCACTTCTGTTTGTCTCCTCCGATCACAGCGAGCTTCAAACAGCAGACCTGAAGTGAAACAGGAAGATCTTCAGTTACCGAGAGCACAGAATGGAAACAAACCGTGTGCAAATGATCAAAGTTTGAACCTTTTCTAATCCCTCTGACGGCCTGCAGACGATACACACTCCTTCTGTGTGTTTTTAAGCTGGGTCGGGACTCTCTGTTCAGAGCGAGTCTCGTCTTTTATGAGTGTGTTTATGTGTTATAAAGGTGGGTTACTGTGTGTGTGTGTGTGTGTGTGTGTGTGTGAGGGCTGTTATAGTGGCTCCTTGGAGAACGCATGCTGTCAACACACACACATACCACACACACACTGGTCTCTAGAGATGTGCTGTAGAGGGACAAAGAGAACAGAGAACAACAGGAGAACCATCGCGGTTAAAACACGTACAGAGTGGACACAATAACATGAACAGCAGTATATTAAATATTACACAAACAGAGTTCTCGTTTCTGTTAAAGTCTGTCTGACCTGTAAATGTCATGTTGGAGGTTCTGGATGGAAAACAATGTCTTCAGATAATTAATACAATAATTCTGCAGTATTTATATTTATTTAAGTATTTAAAGCTTAATCAAGAACTAATTTGAATCTACGTTTTATTTAAAATATATTTCAAAGCTAGCTGTGTCATCATCGCTGTGTGTGATACTTGCATTATTCTGTATTGGCCTGTATTCAATAAATACAATTTAAAAATAAATACTGTGACAACGTCACCCCAAAAGACATTTTGAAATAACTTTGAAGAAGTTACTTCAGTGTTTAATCTTGAACATGTCATCAAACTTTTCACTTCAGGCCGTTACAGTGTCACATTTTCTGGTGGTCAAAAGAATTCACGACGTTATCACGATATCCCGAAAAAAACTAAAAAAATAATAAAGTGCTATAAGTGAAATTCATCTTAAACTTTTATTTTGTGTTTTCGTCTTTTTGGAAAATGAATTATCACAGTTAGCGTTCATACCGGTACACTGCAACACCCTTAAATCAAGTGTTTAATTTCTCGAGATGTCAAAGCGAAAAACCCTGAAAGAAAACACGTTCTACAACATTAAATATAAAGTTAGCCATAAAAGTTTCATCAAACAGTGCGTGAGTGTCCTTGAACAGATTTCCAGCTCAATCACAAAAACATCATCACGTCTGAAGAGGACGCTCCTCTCTGATGTGTCGCATCACATTTTGACACATCTCAGTCGTAAAATCACAGTTAAAAGTAATAAAATGAGCGATGGCTGAATTTCCCATTTCAGTTTCAGTTTTATATTTTGCACGCTGGTTCACTGTCACAGCTTCACGGGACACAGAATATAACAGAGCCCGCAGAGCTTTTCCTGCTGTGAGAAAAGACGGTTGCAGGATTTTTAAATAATTTTATCTGGTTTTAATTCTGAGTTATCGTCTGTTTGAATGTCTGGAAATCTAATTTCCTTCTCAAATATGTTTTTGCTGTATGACTGATTATAATATAAAAATATGGACATTAGGAAATACATCTATATTTCTGATTGAAGTTGAGTTGAGTCCAAACTGAGCCGTTATGTTTGTGCGTCTTATCTGAAGGCCCCTGGCTTTCCCCGCAGGAATAAGATGATGGAGAGAAGAAAAAAAAAGAGAAACTCAACCAAGAGGATGAAAATAACCTTCCACCATGGGAAGTGAAAGTGTGTTTCAAAACACTCGAGTGTCTTTTGTTTTTTTTTGTGTGTGTGTGTGTGTGTGTGTGTGTGTGTGTGTGTGTGTGTGTGTGTGTGTGTGTGTGTGTGCTGTTCGTGTCCAGGAGGCCAACGTTTGCCCGTCGAGGGCAGCTGGTGGGAAACCAACTGCTGTTTGAGGGGAATTAGACTAAATACACGTCAGACGACGGGTTTTAAAAAAAATATTTATCCTGTGCAACAACATGAATTATCAATCAAGAGTCCAAAATCTATCTTTCAAATCTCTTTGTTTCAAATCGACTCTACTGAAATATAAAATGCAGTTTATAAAAATGTATTTCACCGTGTAGTCACATTTAAGTTGATGGCAAATACATGGAAGATACAAAAGTTCCTGTATATTCGGTAATGCAGTACATTAAAACTCTTTTATGGAATATATTCCACAATAAATATATGTATGTCTATGTAGGGAAATGTATATTTTCAGTGAATCGGGGTGGATTCATATGAAGTAGTTTGTAAGGATGCTCTGTGATCTCACAGTGCAGCTTTTCATTTTGATTTTTTGGCTTCACGTGTGAGTCTGTGAGATAAAAACAGGTAAAACTCTGGATGTTTCTGTCCATCCAGTCTTTATCCACTCCGTGTCCCTGCCCGTCCTGGGTTGGGCCTCTTGTGAAACTGCCCTCTTCTTCTTTTTCTTCCTCTTTCTCTTCTACTGTTTGACACACACGTAGCCTATAAGTGTTGAAATCTCCACTGTCGGTTTGCTGAGGCCCCGCACAGGGCGGAGGAGGGGATTGTCCCAAACCAGGATGAACCCTGAACAGGAGCAGCTGCAGAGGTCAGTGCCTTGCTCAAGAACCTTTCAGCCACTAGACTGACAAGGAAGGGGGATTTTTCACTCCCATTTCTCAACCTTGACTTGAAATTCAAACCAGCAACCTCCTTTAGACCCCTCAATGTTACTGCCACGACTACTACTAAGACTACTATTCACAGCAAAAGTCAGAAAACGTAAAGATGGCCAGGTCGTATACTGAGAGCAGAAGTGGTAGAAGTCGCAGACTGTGACTGAAGCAGGCTGCAGACTTACAGGAGAGGATCAATGCTAAATATGAAGCTGCAGTTGTGGTTTTTAAAGGAGTTACAAGCTGGAACTGTTTCTCGGGAGGACCTGTGACTTCCTCGCCTGATAAAGGATTACCAAGATAAGATATGTTTTAATACCACACAGAAATGTGGTTTCATGTTCAAGTATTAAAGTATGAAGAAAAACACATGTAGCCAAGAACGATTTAAAATACAGAGAAATTAAAAATGATTCATTGATTTAAGTTTTTGTTCAAATCAACGATGAGTGTCTTAGCTGCTGTAGCTGCAGCAGTGACTGTGTTTGCTGCAGGTCTGACACTCCTGCAGCAGAATCCACTGTCACAACAATCACACGTTTACTTTGTAAATGTGTAACATCTCCTGACAGCCCGCAATCAGATATAATAAACACTTCTTATCTAACATTACTGCCTACAGCACGCAAGTGAAAATATTTAAGACATCAGCCCTCAATATCTGAAACCTGGAAGAGGTTTTATAGTTATAGTATTTCCTAAAATATCAAATTGTTCCTCTTAGTTTCAGAGTTTAAAAGAGTAACGTGTGAGATCAGGTCAGGATTATAGTTCATGATGATGACATTATCAAAGAACGTCAAGAGGTAACAGACGTTATGTCAAAGACGTCTACTGTATGTGATTCATGGACTAAACTCTGAGACTCTACCTGTCGTGTTCTGGCTTTGTTTATTTCATGAACCAGCTTCTTGGTTTGCGTCCATTTGAGACAGCTAGCAGTGGTTGAGCAACATAGATGGTTAATGAGAGAGAGGGAGCACAAGTACTGAGAAAGCCGGTTAATCAGAGAAACCAAGAAGTTATTTTCTGAATCTTGAACAGTGTCATCGTCAGTGTCGTTTCGATGGTGTGAGGAGGTGAGACGCTTCCTCCGATTTTTGTAGCACGCTACGAAAAATGACAACCTGCTCCTCTGATCCTTCTCCAGGAGATGTTTACATTATTTTTCGACTACTTCCTGTGTTTTAGGGCTCAGACTGTCGTGGCAGCCAGACTACAAAGTCTCACTGACCTTTGTTGGTGATGTATCTGGCCTTTGGTACAGTCAGAAACACTCGTGTTGTCTTAACAGCCTCCCTCAGCCTCAATTCCCTTTCCTACGGCACACACTCCTCATTCTGACCCAGCAACGGCCAAACAACACACACACCTCCAGACACACACACACACACACACACACACACACGCCTCCAGACACACACACACACACACACACACACACGCCTCCAGACACACACACATACGCCTGCATGCCTAAATGAACATTCACCATGCACACAAATGCATATGTGCTCACGCTCATTCACATAAACATATGTATGTATGCATGAGCTAACACGTGTACGACAGAGCTGGGGATGAATGCAGACACACATGTAAATGCTCCTGCTACACACACACACAATACACAAACAAGAACTGAAGAGACAAATCAGCGAGACCCACCTTAACACACAGATACACACACACACACACACACACACACACACACGCACACACAACCACACACACACTCACAGGGCCCTGGCTGCCTCGCCTGCTCGGCTGGCTGGATCTCTCGGTTGCCATGGTGCCAGTCAGCTGGAGGGAGTGTGAGTGGGCGTCGAGGACGAGGTCTGCTGCTGACTCCTGGCTGGGACACACACACACACACACACACACACACAAACACACAAGTACAAAAGCACACACATGTAGATATGCAATCACACACACACACGCAGTAATGTATGCAGATATATGAACAAACACGGATGTAAAAACATGCATACAAACACATGTGAGCTGCTACAAAGGAACACACACATATAGAGTACATACACATCTACACACACACACACACACACACACACACACATATAAAAGGAGGCAGAATACTGTGCGACTAATCTGCACAAAGACACACAGATGTGTAAACATGCTCACACTCACCCAACCAAACACAAAAGAAGCCACACAATGAAGCATGAAGTAGATGCATGTGCATGCAAACACACACACACACACACACACACACACACACACACACACACACACACACACAGGGGCTTTCCAAAGATGAATAAGAGAAATAAGTGAAACATTCCTCCCAGTGAACAAAGCTGCCAACGTGATGCCGGCCACCACAAACCAACAGAGTGGATCCATCTGTACTTGTGAGGACCTTCATTGACTAAACCTGCCTTTAAACCTAATCCTAACTCTAATCTGACGTAAACCTTGAAGTCATAAAGTAGCCCATGTACTGTAGAAATGACACCAACGCTCCGACCTGTCAGACAACATTTGTCTCATCTCCTGCTGTCCTCTCCTCTAATTAGTCAAGTACAAATGACACATGGTGAGTTTGACATAATTATAATAATATGTGACTCCTCTGTCGTCTATATCTAATCTGCGGTGTGTTACCTGTGTATCATGAGGTCATAAAATGAACATACAGCTGTCTCTGTTCAGTTTAAATCAACATCAAGTAACTTTCCTACCATAAAAGAACCACTAACGAGCCACCTCGCCTCCTTCTCGTCTCAGATGTAAAATGTAAAGATACATTTTATGAGCTCAACTGCAAGTGAGAAAATCTATCTAGTTGGGTGGCTAAAAAACTATTTATCGAGCAGTTTGCTGCAAGTTAAAAGGCCGCAAGGCGGATAAAACCAAGCAGCAACCTGTGTGACTGTGAAGCGAAGCCACCACTGAAGTGCATTTCCTCGAACGAGGCCGGCAGGATGGCGGCTAGAGCGCTGACAGTATAAAAGATGGACAGCGTAACGTGACGTCATCCACAGGTTTCTGAAGAGTGGTGGCTCTGGCCGCCGCCATGTTGGAAGTACTGCCTCTTCCGCCTCTAGGCGACGTGGATCATTGGCGGGCCTGAGGCAGGCCGAATGACACCTGGTTGCTCAAACAAGTCACCTGTAACGACACCCACCTGTCAATCAAAGCATCCACACTCTTAATCCTGCATAACTTTAAGCCTTAATATAATCTGAACAAGTGAGTTGTATATAAATTCACCCTCAGTACAGTTGTCATGAATGGGGAAATTAGCTATAGAGACCAAAACTGTTTTTTGTACCAGGCTGTAAACATGTTTATTTCTGCTGTGAAGTTGGACATTTGAACATGGGGACTTATGGAGACTGACTCACTTCTGGAGCCAGCCTCAAGTGGACGACAAGAGGAACTGCAGTTTTTGGCACTTCTGTGTTGGCTTCACTTCACAAGCGGAGGTTGCTGCTTGGCCTAGAACGCCAACACTAATCTGATATTTACACTAAAATGTAGATATACTGATTTTTATGTTATGTGTAGAAATGAAACGTTAAAGTTATTTTTTAATATTTATTCTAATAATTTGTCCTGTGCAGAGGAATGTGGCGACCGGCAGCTGTGTATCTGATTTTAATAAGCTGACAGTGAATAGCAGCTCTCTGTGAGAACAGCAGATCAGAGGACGGGTCAGATTCTCAGCATGTCGGTGTCACAGATCAGATCCTGTTTACTCGCCGTGACCTTTGACCTCCATCATCAGACTATCAAAGCCTGCCCACAGGCCAGGGACAGCAGCAGGCCTCTGTATTTCTGTCTGTGTGTGTGTACACATGTGAATGTTTCATTATTTTGTTGAGTGTGTGTGTGTACATGTACACGTTGGTACATGTATAGGCATACTGTTTGTTTGTGTGTGTGTGTGTGTGTTTATGTGCTGACTGAAACTATTCTCCTCACACTGCATCTAGATCTTTAATGCAGTCTGCACAATTTGAAATAAATGTACATTTTTTCAGTGTGTGGTTGTAGATTTTACCATTCTAGATAAAATATAATCAGAGCAGTTATAAATTAGACAAAGCTGTTTTGTGACACTGTGTTTTGTTTTCGCAGTTTGACATTACCGAACACGTTTGTGCCTCTATTTTCAGTCTCAGTGTGAAGAAATATGTCTGAAAATATGTTCACATTTATTATTTACAATAACATGAAGACTGAAATCACCAAATTAAATATTTATTTGAGAAAGAAATGACTACTGTTCATATAAAATGACAATTTTCCCCAAAATCCTCTGATGAAAACATATATACTTTTTCATCAAGTTTTATGACTGGTGTCCAGTAACATTCGCTATTTCTGAAGTGGATTAGTCAAGTGACAGAATCTTAAAAGGGTTCAGCGTTAATGTTTATTCACGTGTCTGGTCATTATTTTCTCCCTCATACAAACTGTTTTATTTTTTAGTGCTTTCGTAAGCAAGATTCTGTTGGCTCTAGTTACGGCACTCAATAATATTTTTGCTTTGCCTTGCCTAGCTTTGCTACGTTTGAATGAGAGGTGGAATTGTATATCGTCCGCAAATACATCCTGATGCAACACTGAATCTGTTTATGATCTGTCGCAAAGCAGCAAATATAAAGACAACAACAAGGGCCCCAATACGGAGCCCTGTGGGACACCACAAGACAGTAAATAGAGACTGTGAAACTTCCGTCAGTTGATGAAAGAAGATGAACATGAAAACCAGTTTGTGCCTGATACGCCCACCCGATCACGTAACCTTGTGATCAGGATGTGGTGGTCTAATGTGTTGAAAGAAATGCTAAAACAGAACAAACATGAGAATATCTTTAGAAACCGTCAGAAGAAGCAGCTTCAGCAGAGCGCTGTTTCTGAAAATACCTCCGAGCTGATGAGGCAGGTTGACCCAGCGCTCCGTTCGATCCGCATGTCTTCAGGATGGGCTCTGTTAAAAGAGGGAAAAGGGGGAGATTAGGGTCACACTGTGTGAGAATATATGAGACAGAAAATGTAAAAGAGATGAATGCAACTTAATTAACGGGACACACTTCAACGAACAGGCAGAAGATGAGGTGGTGTTAATTATTCAATGAAATAGCACTTAACCAGTCACCTAGAAACATGCTTCATATAGATAAAGACAATTACCTTACATTACAAACACATTAAAATATAAAATATATATAATATATATACATATTATAAAAACATCAGTTTTGCAGAAATGCACATCAGAAGCACGACAAACTACAGCGTCCTAATTGACTTTAAAGTTCAAAAAACAAACAAAAATTAATTAACTAGAAACTAGAGAACGTGAAACGTGGAGCAATGTTGGAGGGATGTTTAGGAAAGTTACAAAAATTTCGGATGCATGCAGCCGAACATAGGGTTTCTGGGCTCAGCTTCAGAGATCCGGAGAGAGCTCAGAGTAGAGCATCAAATGGATGGGTGGATGGATGGATGGATGGGTGGATGGATGGACTGATTGTTTCACCTCTAACACAATGCAAGAAGAAGTGACAGTTTTGCATGCATCTCCAACGGCGTTGTATTACAAAAACCTTTTGCGTTTGTTCATCGAGTGCTGAAAAAGTGCTCATTACATTATTATTTACATTTTCAGTCTTTCAATGAGGTCATGTGACTTCATGATCACGTTAATATGTTCATGTGTACAGTATATCAGTATGATTCTCACTGGCAGTCTTGTGCCTCTTTCCTCTACATGAAAACAGAATCAGCTATGTTTCCTCAGAGAACAGACAAACCACAACCATCTGGCTGTTCAGATAAGCCCTGTAGATGTGGAGTTGTGTCTTTATGTGGTCCACAGCTTTAAACGCACACACACACACACACACACACACACATTTAGTTTGCCCGTACAGCCTACATGTCTTTTAGAAAACATAACAGCTCTCAAATGAAAACCTCAAATCCCCAGGAAGGAGTCGCCCTCTGAGGAATTAAGAGGAGGAATCTTTATTTTACACATCAGACTTTGGATTTTCTCTCGTGGATGACGGTGTACAGTAAACATGCAATCTGGACACAAAAAGAGGAGCTTTAACATGCTGAGCTGCATCTCCTTTGATACCATCTATTTTTCAAAAGTATCATGGCTTAAAATTCATGATTTCAGCATCTCTTCCCTTTCATCTGCACTTTTCCTTCATGACTGAAGTGTAGTAACGTAGAAGAACCAATAAGGGCTGGCAGCTTCCAGCTGAATTCACCTGGTGGTTCAGATTCATTGAATGTGTATACAGTCTAAATTTGAATACAAAAGGAAAAGTAAATACATAGACAGAAGAAACTGACTAAAAGCTTTGTGGCTTTGAAGTTTGGATTATGGTATGATTTACTGAACGCAGAGATGATTTAGGCAGCAGTCAGACTTGAACCAACGCAGAAAATTAAGCCCTTAACCAGAAAGATAGCAAACGTTAGCTGTTATTGATCCATTGTACTGATCACAGACATCCTGCTATGTTCTCTGAGAGCTATGATTGGTCTAAGATTAGTCCAACGTAACCAAAACACCAAAGTCAAAAAATAACACAAACAAACTAACTGATCGAGGCGGCGGTAGACCAACAACATCCATGTTCTGTGAGGTAAAATACTATTTTTGTCAAAGGAGTCTTTAAAGATGACTTTAAAGATGAAGAGAGCATAGCTTCCCATGTCTGTCATAGCTTAGCTTCCCGTTGGACGACATAAAGTCACAGATTCACTTCCCAACATGCAGTGCTGCTGTTTATCTGTAAGCAGTCCAACATGTAACTGTGTGCTGTGTTGTAGGCTGCTTCTACAATAGTTAAATAGGCTTTACTTTACATGCACAGCGTGATTACAGCTATGCTGCAGAACACACACACACACACACATTCCTCCTGAGCTAATAACATGGGCAGCGCCAACTAGCACACACACGTTAACATAAAGCATACATTAAATTGGCTCTTTACACATAAGCCCTCACACACACACACACACACACACACACTATGTTTATTCATCCTGTGGAGACTCTTTTACGTCCACGAATGCAGCTTGCTGTTTAAAAGTGTAACATCCACACATACAGGCGACTAAAACACACACACACTTTGACATATTCAACTCCTAAATCACCTGTTGGAGCGAGTCTTCTTCACTGAAACTGAACTGTCACACGGTTATGCCTTCACAAACACACACACAGATCCCCGTGCATATAGGGTAAACACACCCTCCCACACAAATGCACGCGTACATTAATGAGCCGCCGTATGTAAAGCATGTTTATTCACCCTATGGAGAATGCTTTGCGTTCATGAATGCAACGCTGCTGGTGAAGCGTGACCTGCAATGATTCCCTGCCTGCTGTCAACACACACGCAACTCACAGAAGGCCTACAAACACACTTAAAACAGAATTAACATAACTACAGTACACTGTACAGTGTCAGTTATTCATCTCCATTATAATCCTCAAAAATCCACAGAACTACGTTTATATGAAATAAAACACTCAGACATCAGCAACCAGTGATAAACTATCGCACCCAGTATTTTAAAAACAGACGTCTGGAAACATTTCAGATCAGGAAGCACGAATCGTAATACACTCAAATAATACAACAAATTTAACAAGGAAGCTTCTTTTATCCGGAGCTAACGACTGCAAACATAAAGAATACAGCTAACAGCTAATCGGCCAACTTTGCCATCCACCTCTGAGAGGCAGAAGAATCACGTTTATGTCCTGAGGTGGGTCACACACATACTGGTATTAAAAATATGCAGCTTATAGACGGTTGTAGTCTGATTTGAGAAAGCACTTTCTAAATAAAAAAGGGAGTTCAGATTTATACATATATTCAGATGCATCACTAATATTAATGGTGAGGCCAGTTTAAGCTTTCCAACAAACTTTAATTAGGTTAAATTATTGTTAAATAATTCACTAACGAGGACCACGCCAGTATGGATTTAAGTTTAAACAGGTTTATTACATGTTATGGACAGGATGCGCCAAGGTGAGGGAGGGATGAGGGTCGAGGGATGAAGGGATGAGGGTCGAAGGATGAGGGGATAGAGGGATGAGGGTCGAGGGATGAAGGGATGAGGGTCGAAGGATGAGGGGATAGAGGGATGAGGGTTGAGGGATGAAGGGATGGAGGGATGAGGGAACAAAGGGATGAAGGTAGAGGATGGAAGGAGAAAACAGGATCGTTGGTAGATGGAGGAGTTCATAGGTTGAACTCAGACATAGATGCTTTAGATCTGGTTAAACCACCTGCTCATGTTGCAGACCTTAATTATTCACTTCCCCTCTACAGTTAACCCGGAGAAGGAAGTGTTCTCATATCTGATGTAAATGAGGATCTATAATAAACAGTTAAATAACAGGACTAAGATTATAAATGCCTGTTATGGATATGTTCGGATACAACTTGTTGTTTGGTATATTCTAAATTAGTCCATCAACAGCAGCTCAGTGGTCACTTCATTGTGTACACCTGTACAGTGTAATGCATCTGAAGTCTGTTAGTGTCAGAATGTTCATATTTTACCAGCTCCTCATGAAATTACTGAGTGAAGCAATGTGCTGCAGCATATGGCTGGTGGATGGTGCTAATTTCTAACCCTGAGTAAAGGTGTTAATTCAATTACATGTTTTAGCATTGAGCTGCTGATGACGTCGTACTGTGCTGCACTATATTCAGAGCTGTTTTGAATATTCTGCTGCTCTCATGTATGCAAATGTGAATTATAAACATCTCTCTATACATAATGTTGTCCAGTACAACACCACCTTTAACTATGACTTAAAAAACATAGATTAAACATCTAACTGACCTCTCAGAGTTTTAACAACTCAAACGTGAATCATTTCCTTCAATAATATCTAATATTTGTTTTGGAGCTTTCTGGACAGTTCGAAGTCACCCTGGACTTTCGGAAAATTGTATTTTTCACTTTTTTCTTACATTTTAGAACCCAAACAATTAATTAACTGAAAAAATGATCAATAAATCGTAAAACTAATTGTTATTGCAGCCATAGTGTATTCCCAGAGATCACGCTGATTCTCTGCTACACGTTTTATGTTTTAGAGATTTGTTATCAAATTATCCAACGTGCATTTTTGAGGATACTGAATGGAGTTGGGAGGATTTAAAATAGTAACAATAAACAGTTTATATTAATAATATCTCAGGTTTTACTGATACCATTATCGGAGATGCCTCGGATGCAGCCTGTACTGCTGGATCGGGTATCAGCGAGTACGCAAATGTATTACAAAATGTACAAAACGTATTAGCCCTGAAACACAAACCTGCTACTTCCCAGCAGTGTCAGTTTCAGGATGATGGCAAAGTCATGATCCACCTCACTGATTGGCTCACCCAGATTTTCTAACGCTCACCAGCCTCATCGTGCCCTAACGAACCCAAACCAACAAAGGCAATGAGCACTAGCCAATCAGAGAGCAGCGTGAGCAGCGAAGAAGAGCTAACTAGCCACAGTTCTGGATCACCAGCTTCACTTGTTACTGTTAAAACATTGAATTATAATTATTAATAATGAATCTTTTAAATAATTAAACATTGTTTGCTGCTGCAGCATCTTCAGGTGAACTAACTAATAGGTGTGCATCAACAGAGCCAGCACACGGTACAGTGTTCACAATGGGACCACAGTATGGAGGCTGCACATCACTCCATCATCTCTCCACATTTGTATGTCTATGAGCCTTTTGTGTGTGTGTAGTTGTATTTCAAGGCTAAAAAAATAATGGATTAATAAAGTTTGTTCAAGGCAAACTTGCTTTCTTTCTTACATTATTTCGTTTTCTTGACTGTGAACAAAGTTACACTCATATTTGGCCTTTGTGAATGACTTAAAACTTCCATTAACCTGTGCAGAATCTTACTGTGAAGGTTATATTTTCCCTTCTTTTGTGAGTTATGAATAAGAAAGCCTTTGTTCAGGCATCTCTGTCTGCGTATCTGAATGTTTCTCATAAACCAACAGCGCCCTCTAGTGTCCTGATGTGGCTGCAGTGAAAACCTGTTGAGCCTTCTTTCATGTCAGGGTGTGTTTGCTGTCATTAATCTCATTTCACTGTCTGATTTAGTTCAAATCATGTGTAACACACTCCTTTGGTTCAGGCTCTTAGAAGCACTGAGCACGCTCAATGCTCGCCTCCGTGTGCGATGACATCATTGTCTAATCCCTCTGTGTGTGTTTAGCTCGTGCAGACGGCGTCTGTGCGTGCGTGCGTGCGTGTGTGTGTGTGTGTGTGTGTGTGTGTGTGTGTGTGTTTCCATCCAAATGAACATGAACAGGTCATTTTCTGATTATTCATTCAGAGTTTGTATAAAACAGTATGTGGTGCTGACTGAAAGAGTGTTAGTGTTTATGTTGGCGGGTTGTCTGTGAATGAATTAGCACCCGAGCTGACAGCACACACACACACACACTGAGGAATGCATGCAGCCATTCAGACACACACATGCTGAATCACAGCGGTATTTCTTCGGCTGCTGATTGCTCCGAGTCACAATTAACTGGCGTTTTTTTTTATAAATGAGAAACAGAGAGTGAAGAAATGAAGAAGAGGAGGATGGAGAGGGAGGAGGACGACGACGACGAAGAGGGAGGAGGAGGAGGACGAAGAGGGAGGAGGAGGGGAGATTAAAACAAGCGTCGTGGGTGGGTTGGAAACAGGTTTGATTATTAATGAGTATTAATCCCTCACACACACACACACACACACACAGCAGCATTCTCCACAGGTGAGGGGAGGGCTGCGGCTTTCGTGGTCAAAAAACAACCTGGAGCTGTTAACAGGGTGTGTGTGTGTGTGTGTGTGTGTGTGTGTGTGTGTGTGTTCCTTTTTGCAAAGCCTCAACCTCTTCCTCCCCGCCAAGAGCTGCTGCTGTGTGCTGAGTGGGGGTGGGAGTGTATATATGTGTGTGGCATGTGTGTGTGGCGTGTGTGTGTGTGTGTGTGTGTGTGTGTGTGTGTGTGTGTGTTTGGGGAGTTGGGTACAGGAGAAAGGGGGGAGGGGCCTGCCTCGGGATAACGTTTGTGTGTGCGTGAGTGTGTGAGTGTGTGCGTGTATCGCTGGGACAGGCCCACCGCGGCTGGATCGCCACACAATGGGATGGGTATGGTTGCCAAGGTAACCCCATCAGCCCAAGCGACCGTGGCAACTGGTAGCTAAGTAACAGGAGCCCAGCAACAAAATGGAGAGTGGGGGATTAGATAGGTACCTCTGAAGGGGTGAAATTATGGGCTGCCGTGTGTGTGTGTGTGTGTGTGTGTGTGTGTGTGTGTGTGTGTGTGTGTGTGTGTGTGTTGGTAAGCTCAGGTTACATTCACATTCTGGAGGCTGAACGTCAGGCTCACTTTACAACACAACAGGTAACATTTATTTTTAACAGATCAGCTCCATGTTCCACCCAATCACTGTGTCTCAGTTCATGTACTTCCACACTCACACTTGTTATTCTGAGTCCGTAAGTGCATTCAGACTATCAGTTATATCTAAAGTCAGTGTGCTGTGAGTACCCGGGAGGTGCATTCAATCAAAAAGTTGAGTGTTGAGAGCTGGACAATAATTGCACTCGCCATTTTGGCTACAACGCTGAAGAGGGACCACCGACATTGTGAAAATGGCAGCTAATGAAGCGACTCAATATATAAATATAAATTGTACATACAGTATGTTCATGTTGCCATTAATGCTCAGCACGGTTACAATTTGGCAAAGAAAGAAAAGAAGAAAAATGCCGCGATCGTCATTTCCGGTAAGTCGTACACACGACAGGCAGTGCCGGCCCTAAACAATCTGGCGCCCGGGGCAGGATTTTAGGTGGGGCCCCCCTTCCATCGCAGTAAATTCCACTGCCAGTTTCCATACACTCACACGGCAAACTGAATAACTTTGTCTTTGACATTTTATTTTATTTTTAGAAAACAAGTTGCCCATTCAAAACAGTAAACAAGAAGATAATAAATTAGAAATAAATACAAAAAAATGAATTTAATATATATAGCCTACACAGAGTGTAAGATTTAACTACCCACTAAATAAAACATAAAATAAATTATAATACAATTTAAATAAGGCACTGCGCGGCACAGCAGCCATTTTGTGAACAATTTAGAACTTAATTTTAGAACCTTAAGCAGCCATTTTGTGAACCATTTAGAACTTAATTTTAGAACCTTCAGCAGCCATTTTGTGGCACAGGTGTTACCAAGGATACTGATTAAGGTTCCAAATTTAAGTTCTAAATGTTTCACAAAATGGCGGCTGTAAAAGAGCATGTATGACTTCTGCTGCTATGGTCTGTAGTCAAAAGTATCTGAACTGAGACACACAAGAAAAACAGAGACGACATGACTAACTCCTGGTTAAACCTTCAGCTCACGTGTGTTCACACATAACAATGCACAAACATTAAACGTAATAACTGCAGAAGTTACAAATGAGTGATCTGGATGAATTTGGAGCAGATTATTACCTGTGATACACCTAGTTTGGGAACTGGTGGTTTAGAGCTTGTTTTGGTACATGTACAACTGGTGTTACACAACCTCCCTCTAGTGGTTTGTGAAGGAATGTCTGACCCTGGAACCCTTTTCGTACCTCATCAGTTAGAGGAGATGGCCAGTCAGCGGGGTCTATTGGTGCAGCCTTCATTACTGATGCTGCATCACTGGGTTCTTCTGAGGTGGAGGAGGCGACAGGAGGATCGCTTGATGTTGCTGAAGCGGAGATGAAGAGTTGAAGAGTCAGTGTTGATGGCCCAAGATTTGCAGGGATGGGATTCAGATATCTCAACGGTGCATCTGAAGAGAGTAGAGCGACTGACATTAGGAGAGTATTATTGTTATTATTATTATTAAATAGGCTTTTCTATGCAGTTAAATTAATGTGGGCTTATTATTTTCATATTAAGAAATACTAGTACCAACTAGTTTTAGTATAAGAATAGTGAAAGTTACATTTAATTTTTTTGTCTTCCCGTTTGTGACGCCCCTGGATGGACGGCGTCTTTAGCATTTCCCTTACTATACCACTGGCCGGCTCTAAGCCCGCGCATACATCCATGAATAGTTACAAGCTAAACTGTGATGGAGGTGAAATAAATTATTCAAAAACACTGAGATCATGGTGGCAGTCGTGATCAGGGGTACACCTTTTCCACTGAATTATCCCTGAATACAGTCAGCCTACGCTGATGTGTTTTAAAGTCTGTAATGGTGACACTTAGAGTGAAAAGTGATACACACTAACATGTTTTCACACTATGACACTGACCTGCAGGTGCACAGCAGGTGGCAAAAAATACCCTAAAATCTTATAGAAAAAGCAGCTTTTTAAATATCATGAGTAAGAAATGCTTTCTGTATTTTCTGAATAAAAAAGTGCACACCCACACATTTATATGTTTTCAGTTATTCCAGCTGATAGTCCAGAGGAGAGGTCTAATTAAACAAATAAGTGTTTGATGATGTTCAGACTTAGTCAGTGAGTCCATGAGGTGTTTAATGACTGTGTGCCAGGAGATGGCGGTGTTAGCTCATAAAATGGATGCAGGTTGGAGATGATTTGAAGGACCCAGAGTGCCTGTTTTCGTTTTTTTCAGCGAGTTTCTATAAAATATATCTCCACCATCATCGTCCCTGTGTTTGTACTCTCATGGATGCTGTGCGATTGTGTCGTGACAGACAACCTGACCCGCAGTGCATCGTGGAAAGTGTGGTGGAAAGTCATTGTAAAAGTTACCGACCTACCCAGGTGAAGGTTGTTTTCCGGGACACCGAGTTCACCGTAGTGTCGGTATGGAGAACTGGGCAGATTTTAAACTCACAAAGCAGTGAAGCTCATGTTTGCTGTCATTCAGTGGCTCATCTCCGCCATAACATTTACTCTGAGCCAGAGCCGGCCTGTGACACAGGCGGTGAGGGGAAATGCTAAAGACGCCGTCCATCCAGGGGGCGCCACAAACGGGGGAAGACAAAAAAAATTTAACATTCTTATACTAAAACTAGTTGGTACTATTATTTCTTAATATGAAAATAATAAGCCCACATTAAGTTTACTGCATAGAAAACCCTATTTAATAATAACAATAATACTAATACTTCCCTAAGCCCCCCCTCTGACTAATTAGACTGTACCTGCTCTCTGGTGGGATGGTCAGTTAACTGTTCATGGATATATGCGCATGCTCAGAGCCGGCCCGTGGGCGGTAAGGGAAATGCTAATGCTAATGCTAAAGACACCGTCCATCCAGGGGGCGCCACAAACGGGGGAAGACAAAAAAATGTAACATTCACTATTCTTATACTAAAACTAGTTGGTATTATTATTTCTTAATATGAAAATAATAAGCCCACATCATTTAAATGCATAGAAAAGCCTATTTAATAATAATACTTTCCTAACCCCCCCTCCTCTGACTAGTTAGACTGCACCTGCTCTCTGGCGGGAAGGTCAGTTAACGGTGTTTGGATGTATGCGCGTGCTCAGAGCCGGCCCGTGGTGTAGGCAAGTAAAGGGAAATGCTAGTGCTAATGCTAATGCTAATAAATCGTCCATCCAGGGGGCGCCACAAACGGGGGAAGACAAAAAAAATTTAACATTCACTATTCTTACACTAAACTAGTTGGTACTGTTATTTCTTAATATAAAAATAATAAGCCCACATTAATTTAACTGCATATTTAATAATAACAATAATAATAATAACAATAATACTTTCCTAAGCCCCCCCCCCTCCTCTGACTGATTAGACTGTACCTGCTCTCTGGCGGGAAGGTCAGTTATTTTTGACAATAATAATGTGAAAAATGACCAAAACTCTCCGGTCAGTGTCCAGAGAAGGAAGAAAAGAGAAGAAGAGGAGGAAAAAAACACGACAAAGTTAATAGATAATGTCTAAAAATTATTTGTCTGTTGCTGAAGGATAGTAACTTTGAGCCTAACACGGTTTGATAATCGATAAATAGCGTTAGCTTGTTTTAACGTCAGTTAGTGTTATGGAGGAGGCCTAACGGCTGTTATGGAAAATAATAATGTAGGTAACTACTCTCACCTTACATTTCTCAGGGGGATTTATAAAGATTACATCTGTTCAGCAGGTGTTATACATTTATCTATATTTTTATTGACATGTTGAAATGTTATTCCTTTTCCACCCCTTCATTTATTAGAGCTGTAAGTCTATTTGTTTGTTGTGTTACAGTTCATGTTGTCTGCGATAATCTCAGCATTTCACTGCATTCAACGTCTTTCTTTACAGGACAGCAACTTTCACGTGAGGTGATAGCTTTGCAGTCATTATTCTGTGTTTGAGAAACAAAGATTATTTTATGCTAATTTGCTGAATATTAATTTTTCTTTCAGAAATATCAAAGGCATTTGAGAGTTCCATTTGGAATGAGAATGGTTCCGTGTTCCGAAGATATTTGCATATAAGAGAGAGAGAGACAGAGATCAGCACTCATTCCCGGATGACCTTTGAAGAGGAAGGACTGGACCTGTAGCTGGTTTAACAAATTGATTCTTCAATCTACTTTTTCTGAACGGCATCGTCTTGGAGAAGGAGCACACGTGTTTTTCCTGCATCGGTCTTTTAGGCAAGTAACTTTAACAGATTACATTTTAAATAAGAAGGAGGTCCATCTGTTGAGGTGCACCTGCACTCTCAAAATGATGTCTTTAAACTTTGCCTCACTTGCTGCACGTGTGCAAAATGGACTGCGTTCAACATCTTTCTTTACAGGACAGGAACTTTCATGTGAGGTGAAAGCTTTGCAGTCATTGCTCTGCGTTTTCTTAGTTCTTTCACAGAAGCAGTGAGAAGGAAAGATTATTTCATGTTAATCTGTTGAATATTACTCTGAAACAACTTAACTCTGAAACTTATTCCCAAATCACCTTTGGAGAGTTAAATCTGCCCTGCAGCTGCTTTAAAATCAGTTACTTTTACTGAATTGCATTGTGTTGGAAAAGAGTACGTGTCTCTCAGCTAAATAACTTTCACAGATTACATTTCCAATAAGCAGGAGACGCATCTGCAACTGCACTCTCACAATGATGTCTTTAAACTTTGCCTCACTTGCTGCACATGTGCAAAATGGACTGCGTTCAACATCTTTCTTTACAGGACAGGAACTTTCATGTGAGATGAAAGCTTTGCAGACATTGCTCTGCGTTTTCTCAGTTCTTTAACAGAAGTAGTGAGAAGGAAAGATTATTTCATGTTAATCTGTTGAATATTATCTGAAACAACTTAACTCTGAACTTTTGTTGGAAAAATTTACCCAAAAAAAAAAAATATAAACCCCCCCCCCCCAAAAAAAAAAAAAAAAAAAAAAAAAAAAAAAAAAAAAAAAAAAAAAAAAAAAAAAAAAAAAAAAAAAAAAAAAAAAAAAAAAAAAAAAAAAAAAAAAAAAAAAAAAAAAAAAAAAAAAAAAAAAAAAAAAAAAAAAAAAAAAAAAAAAAATTAATTAAAATAAAAAAAAAAAAAAAAAAAAAAAAAAAAAAAAAAAAAAAAAAAAAAAAACTTATTCCCAAATCACCTTTGGAGAGTTAAGGATCTGGCCTGCAGCTGCTTTAAAAATTATTTTCAGTCTACTTTTACTGAATTGCATTGTGTTGGAAAAGAGTACGTGTCTCTCAGCTAAATAACTTTCACAGATTACATTTCCAATAAGCAGGAGACGCATCTGCAACTGCACTCTCACAATGATGTCTTTAAACTTTGCCTCACTCGCTGCACGTGTGCAAAATGGACTGCATTCAACGTCTTTCTTTACAGGACAGGAACTTTCATGTGAGGTGAAAGCTTTGCAGTCATTGCTCTGTGTTTTCTTAGTTCTTTCACAGAAGCAGTGAGAAGGAAAGATTATTTCACGTTAATTTGCTGAATATGACTGAAACTTAGCACTTATTCTGTACTGTATCGTGTTGGAGGAGTACTCATGGTCTTTAAGCTAAATAACTAGCAGGTTACATTCCCAATAAGCAGGAGGTAGATCTTTTGAGTTGCAACTGCACTCACACAATGATATCCAAGCCAGTGACTGACACGTCTGCAAAGTGCACAACCCAGGTAATGAGGAGGAAGTAAAGGACCTGGAAGAGACAATGAAGATGGTTGTGTCCATTGTCCAGAACTACAAGGAGAAGGCAGAGTCCTTTGCAGGAGTGGGCCAGGATGAAGCAAGAACAGCAAAGAATGAGGAATGAAGAGAACATGATGAAGATGAAGAATTACCGGTCTGTCATACAGGAGTGGACCAGCAGAAAGTAGCAATTCCTCTTCCTCCTTTCTGCTGGCCCACTCCTGTACGACAGACTGGTAAGGGAAGGTGGATAATCAGGAGGAGAAACAGTCTGGTGTCCAGGCGTAAAACAAGAGACAAGTGGAGAGAGGAAAGGCAGAAGAGAGACGCAAGAGACAAAGGAGTCAGAAAGCTAGCAGAGGGAGGAGAAGAATGAACGAGAGACACAGAAGAGTTAAAAGAAATAGGGGAAAGAGGAGAGGAAGGACAGAGCAAAGCAGGAGAAAGAAGCTCCAAGTGTCGGCCGTCTTTCAAAGCTCAACACATGGTGGAGCAGTAGTTGCTGTAAGGTGGAGCCATTCAGCGAGGACGAGGTCAGAGGTACAGAGGTACAGAGGTACAGAGGTAGGCTGCAACTTATCCACTGTCATGCTGTCAATATTCTGATGCGCACAAAATGCAGTTGAGTACATGTCATGTTAAAGAGGGAGCATCTAGAAACATATGGAGAGGGATAACTGAGACTGCATGTAAGATGTAAATTAGAGCAGAATATTTATGCAACCACCAATTAACTGAACGACTGGATAGTCAAACAGCTTTTGCATTAACTTAACCAAACCCTGACTTAGTAAATACAAGGCTAACCTAACCTTTGCCAACCTCGTGTAAAATGACCGAACTGATGCAAAACAAAATAGAGTGATATGCCTCATAAGAAACGGTCAAGTATGGAAGGCTGCTTCACCAATGACGGGTAAGATCCCCCTGAAAACTTTGGGACAACCTAAGACAGGGACAGCCACGATTACTTGAACCTGTCGACACTGTGAGCAGGCACAGTGTGCGACAAGCCTTCAGCCTTAAGCTAGATGTTGAACAAATATATTATACTATGTCACCATGCAGTAACACAGCACATGTTGTGACAAGCAAAAAGGCATAACTGAGGCAAAACAAAACAGTGATATGACTCTAAAATTAAAAGGTCAAGTATGGAAGACTGATTCACCAATGACGGGTAAGATCCCCCTGAAAACTTTGGGACAACCTAAGACAGGGACAGCCACGATTACTTGACCTTGTCGACACTGTGAGCAGGCACAGTGTGCGACAACTCCGTCACTGTGTAGTAACACAGCACAGGAGACATGAGAACTTAAAACTATACATACATGCAAACTAGGGAGAAGTTAGTTGAGTTGGTTGAAAATCAGTTGCGATGTAAACCAACCTAACTGACTCAAAACAAAACAGACAACGCTGTAACGGTGCGATAACAGGACAGGACATAGGAGGACAAAACAAGACATGGTTGTCCTGGTCCTACAGTTACAGATCAGTTAACTCAGTTTAACTGAGGCAAAATAGAGTCATATCACTAAACTCATATCACTCATAAGAAAAGGGTCAAGTATGGAAGACTGATTCACCAATGACGGGTAAGATCCCCCTGAAAACTTTGGGACAACCTAAGACAGGGACAGCCACGATTACTTGACCTTGCAGACACTGTGAGCAGGCACAGTGTGCGACAACTCCGTCACCGTGCAGTAACACAGCACAGTGTGCAACAACTCCGTCACCGTGCAGTAACACAGCACAGGGTGTGACAGCTCTGTCACCGTGCAGTAACACAGCACAGGGTGTGACAAGAGATAGAAAGACAGAGAAACAAGTAGATATTAATAAACAAAACAAAGACTTAAAATAGGGAAATGAGGAAAAAGATTTAAAGGTTAAACTGAGGATTACTTGAGGTTAGGCAAAAGGTTAGGGAAGAAAAAAATATAGTGATAATCAGGGAAAGGTCTTGTTAACAAACTGTTAAGATGTGACCACGATCACTGTGGGATCAACATATTTATACCAGTCAAGACCTAAACGTAGGTTAAGATAAAGCAAACAGGTTTGCTCCAGTGGTTTCTGACTCAGGTGGTTGTTACATGGGGTTGGATGAAAGGCACTGATGACACTTTGTCTGCAGTGGTCAACTGAAAACAAGTACATTACATTTCATTTAATACATGAACATTTAATTGTGCTGAAAACCAGGACAATGTAAAGTAAATGTGGGAAACCGAAGAAATTTAGTGCTTGGTATTTTAGTCCTAGTGAAGATTTCCTCTGCCACTGCAGTCCAGCAGTAGAAACGTAATGTCCTCAGCCTCCTTCAGCAACTGAATATGTCTCTACTGCACATGAAGCGCGCATTTGATTATTGACAGCAAGACAAAGAAAAAGTCTGCAGTCTCCTTCAGCAGCTGTATGTCTCCACTGCACCAGAAACGTGCACCTGATTATGGACAGCAGCAGATAATTTATGTCCTCAGCCTCTGTCTACAGCTGAATGTCTCCACTGCAACTAATTACTGGCACCAGTAGAAAATGTATGTCCTCAACCTCAACCCCTGACCCTTCGGCACCTGAAATGTCTCCTCTGCACCTGATAATGGCCTCAGCCTCCTTCAGCACCTGAAATGTCTCCTCTGCACCTGTTAATACACAGCAGGAGCAAATTAATGTCCTCAGCCTCCTTCAGCACCTGTTAATAGACAGCAGGAGCACATTAATGTCCTCAGCCTCCTTCAGCACCTGAAATGTCTCCTCTGCACCTGATAATAGACAGCAGGAGCAAATTAATGTCCTCAGCCTCCTTCAGCACCTGAAATGTCTCCTCTGCACCTATTAATAGACAGCAGTAGCAAATTAATGTCCTCAGCCTCCTTCAGCACCTGAAATAGCCCCTCGGAACATGTTTCTAGACAGAGGAGCACTTATGTCTCAGCACCTGAATGTCTCCTCTGCACCTGTTAATAGACAGCAGGAGCAAATTAATGTCCTCAGCCTCCTTCAGCACCTGATAATAGACAGCAGGAGCAAATTAATGTCCTCAGCCTCCTTCAGTACCTGAAATGTCTCCTCTGCACCTGATAATAGACAGCAGGAGCAAATTAATGTCCTCAGCCTCCTTCAGCACCTGAAATGTCTCCTCTGCACATGTTTCTAGACAGCAGGAGCACATTAATGTCCTCAGCACCTGAAATGTCTCCTCTGCACCTGTTAATAGACAGCAGGAGCAAATTAATGTCCTCAGCCTCCTTCAGCACTTGAAATGTCTCCTCTGCACCTGTTAATAGACAGCAGGAGCAAATTAATGTCCTCAGCCTCCTTCAGCACCTGAAATGTCTCCTCTGCACCTGTTGATAGACAGCAGGAGCAAATTAATGTCCTCAACCTCCTTCAGCACCTGAAATGTCTCCTCTGCACATGGTTCTTGACAGCAGGAGCACATGAATGTCCTTAGCCTCCTTCAGCACCTGAAATGTCTCCTCTGCACCTGTTAATAGACAGCAGGAGCAAATTAATGTCCTCAGCCTCCTTCAGCACCTGAAATGTCTCCTCTGCACATGGTTCTTGACAGCAGGAGCACATTAATGTCCTCAGCCTCCTTCAGGACCTGAAATGTCTCCTCTGCACCTGATAATTGACAGCAGGAGCAAACTAATGACCTCAGCCTCCTTCAGCACCTGAAATGTCTCCTCTGCACATGGTTCTTGACAGCAGGAGCAAATTAATGTCCTCAGCCTCCTTCAGCACCTGAAATGTCTCCTCTGTACCTGATAATAGACAGCAGGAGCAAATTCATGTCCTCAGCCTCCTTCAGCACCTGAAATGTCTCCTCTGCACCTGATAATAGACAGCAGGAGCAAATTAATGTCCTCAGCCTCCTTCAGCACCTGAAATGTCTCCTCTGCACCTGATAATAGACAGCAGGAGCAAATTAATGTCCTCAGCCTCCTTCAGCACCTGAAATGTCTCCTCTGTACCTGATAATAGACAGCAGGAGCAAATTAATGTCCTCAGCCTCCTTCAGCACCTGAAATGTCTCCTCTGCACCTGTTAATAGACAGCAGGAGCAAATTAATGTCCTCAGCCTCCTTCAGCACCTGAAATGTCTCCTCTGCACATGGTTCTAGACAGCAGGAGCAAATTAATGTCCTCAGCCTCCTTCAGCACCTGAAATGTCTCCTCTGCACATGGTTCTAGACAGCAGGAGCAAACTAATGTCCTCAGCCTCTTTCAGCACCTGAAATGTCTCCTCTGCACCTGATAATTGACAGCAGGAGCAAACTAATGTCCTCAGCCTCCTTCAGCACCTGAAATGTCTCCTCTGCACCTGTTAATAGACAGCAGGAGCAAATTAATGTCCTCAGCCTCCTTCAGCACCTGAAATGTCTCCTCTGCACCTGTTAATAGACAGCAGGAGCAGAGTAATGTCCTCAGCCTCCTTCAGGACCTGAAATATCTCCTCTGCACATGGTTCTAGACAGCAGGAGCACATTAATCCTTCAGCACCTGAAATGTCTCCTCTGCACATGGTTCTTGACAGCAGGAGCAAATTAATGTCCTCAGCCTCCTTCAGGGCCTGAAATGTCTCCTCTGCACATGGTTCTAGACAGCAGGAGCAAATTAATGTCCTCAGCCTCCTTCAGGGCCTGAAATGTCTCCTCTGCACATGGTTCTAGACAGCAGGAGCAAATTAATGTCCTCAGCCTCCTTCAGCACCTGAAATGTCTCCTCTGCACCTGATAATAGACAGCAGGAGCAAATTAATGTCCTCAGCCTCCTTCAGCACCTGAAATGTCTCCTCTGCACCTGATAATAGACAGCAGGAGCAAATTAATGTCCTCAGCCTCCTTCAGCACCTGAAATGTCTCCTCTGCACCTGATAATAGACAGCAGGAGCAAATTAATGTCCTCAGCCTCCTTCAGCACCTGAAATGTCTCCTCTGCACCTGATAATTGACAGCAGGAGCAAACTAATGACCTCAGCCTCCTTCAGCACCTGAAATGTCTCCTCTGCACATGGTTCTAGACAGCAGGAGCAAATTAATGTCCTCAGCCTCCTTCAGGACCTGAAATGTCTCCTCTGCACATGGTTCTAGACAGCAGGAGCACATTAATTCCTTCAGCACCTGAAATGTCTCCTCTGCACCTGTTAATAGACAGCAGGAGCAAATTAATGTCCTCAGCCTCCTTCAGCACCTGAAATGTCTCCTCTGCACCTGTTAATAGACAGCAGGAGCAAAGTAATGTCCTCAGCCTCCTTCAGGACCTGAAATATCTCCTCTGCACATGGTTCTAGACAGCAGGAGCACATTAATCCTTCAGCACCTGAAATGTCTCCTCTGCACATGGTTCTTGACAGCAGGAGCAAATTAATGTCCTCAGCCTCCTTCAGGGCCTGAAATGTCTCCTCTGCACATGGTTCTAGACAGCAGGAGCAAATTAATGTCCTCAGCCTCCTTCAGGGCCTGAAATGTCTCCTCTGCACATGGTTCTAGACAGCAGGAGCAAATTAATGTCCTCAGCCTCCTTCAGCACCTGAAATGTCTCCTCTGCACCTGATAATAGACAGCAGGAGCAAATTAATGTCCTCAGCCTCCTTCAGCACCTGAAATGTCTCCTCTGCACCTGATAATAGACAGCAGGAGCAAATTAATGTCCTCAGCCTCCTTCAGCACCTGAAATGTCTCCTCTGCACCTGATAATTGACAGCAGGAGCAAACTAATGACCTCAGCCTCCTTCAGCACCTGAAATGTCTCCTCTGCACATGGTTCTAGACAGCAGGAGCAAATTAATGTCCTCAGCCTCCTTCAGGACCTGAAATGTCTCCTCTGCACATGGTTCTAGACAGCAGGAGCACATTAATCCTTCAGCACCTGAAATGTCTCCTCTGCACCTGATAATAGACAGCAGGAGCAAATTAATGTCCTCAGCCTCCTTCAGGGCCTGAAATGTCTCCTCTGCACATGGTTCTAGACAGCAGGAGCAAATTAATGTCCTCAGCCTCCTTCAGCACCTGAAATGTCTCCTCTGCACCTGATAATAGACAGCAGCAGCAAATTAATGTCCTCAGCCTCCTTCAGCACCTGAAATGTCTCCTCTGCACCTGTTAATAGACAGCAGGAGCAAATTAATGTCCTCAGGCTCCTTCAGGGCCTGAAATGTCTCCTCTGCACATGGTTCTAGACAGCAGGAGCAAATTAATGTCCTCAGCCTCCTTCAGGGCCTGAAATGTCTCCTCTGCACATGGTTCTAGACAGCAGGAGCAAATTAATGTCCTCAGCCTCCTTCAGCACCTGAAATGTCTCCTCTGCACCTGATAATAGACAGCAGGAGCAAATTAATGTCCTCAGCCTCCTTCAGCACCTGAAATGTCTCCTCTGCACCTGTTAATAGACAGCAGGAGCAAACTAATGTCCTCAGCCTCCTTCAGCACCTGAAATGTCTCCTCTGCACCTGATAATAGACAGCAGGAGCAAATTAATGTCCTCAGCCTCCTTCAGCACCTGAAATGTCTCCTCTGCACATGGTTCTTGACAGCAGGAGCACATGAATGTCCTCAGCCTCCTTCAGCACCTGAAATGTCTCCTCTGCACCTGTTAATAGACAGCAGGAGCAAATTAATGTCCTCAGCCTCCTTCAGCACCTGAAATGTCTCCTCTGCACCTGATAATAGACAGCAGGAGCAGACTAATGTCCTCAGCCTCCTTCAGCACCTGAAATGTCTCCTCTGCACCTGTTAATAGACAGCAGGAGCAAATTAATGTCCTCAGCCTCCTTCAGCACCTGAAATGTCTCCTCTGCACCTGATAATAGACAGCAGGAGCAAGTTAATGTCCTCAGCCTCCTTCAGCACCTGAAATGTCTCCTCTGCACATGGTTCTAGACAGCAGGAGCACATGAATGTCCTCAGCCTCCTTCAGCACCTGAAATGTCTCCTCTGCACCTGTTAATAGACAGCAGGAGCAAACTAATGTCCTCAGCCTCCTTCAGGACCTGAAAATGTCTCCTCTGCACCTGATAATAGACAGCAGGAGCACATGAATGTCCTCAGCCTCCTTCAGCACCTGAAATGTCTCCTCTGCACCTGTTAATAGACAGCAGGAGCAAATTAATGTCCTCAGCCTCCTTCAGCACCTGAAATGTCTTCTCTGCACCTGTTAATAGACAGCAGGAGCAAATTAATGTCCTCAGCCTCCTTCAGGGCCTGAAATGTCTCCTCTGCACATGGTTCTAGACAGCAGGAGCAAATTAATGTCCTCAGCCTCCTTCAGCACCTGAAATGTCTCCTCTGCACCTGATAATTGACAGCAGGAGCAAATTAATGTCCTCAGCCTCCTTCAGCACCTGAAATGTCTCCTCTGCACCTGTTAATAGACAGCAGGAGCAAATTAATGTCCTCCGCCTCCTTCAGGGCCTGAAATGTCTCCTCTGCACATGGTTCTAGACAGCAGGAGCAAATTAATGTCCTCAGCCTCCTTCAGGGCCTGAAATGTCTCCTCTGCACATGGTTCTAGACAGCAGGAGCAAATTAATGTCCTCAGCCTCCTTCAGCACCTGAAATGTCTCCTCTGCACCTGATAATAGACAGCAGGAGCAAATTAATGTCCTCAGCCTCCTTCAGCACCTGAAATGTCTCCTCTGCACATGGTTCTAGACAGCAGGAGCACATGAATGTCCTCAGCCTCCTTCAGGGCCTGAAATGTCTCCTCTGCACATGGTTCTAGACAGCAGGAGCAAATTAATGTCCTCAGCCTCCTTCAGGGCTTGAAATGTCTCCTCTGCACATGGTTCTTGACAGCAGGAGCACATGAATGTCCTTAGTCTCCTTCAGCACCTGAAATGTCTCCTCTGCACCTGTTAATAGACAGCAGGAGCAAATTAATGTCCTCAGCCTCCTTCAGCACCTGAAATGTCTCCTCTACACCTGATAATAGACAGCAGGAGCAAATTAATGTCCTCAGCCTCCTTCAGCACCTGAAATGTCTCCTCTGCACCTGATAATAGACAGCAGGAGCAAAGTAATGTCCTCAGCCTCCTTCAGCACCTGAAATGTCTCCTCTGCACATGGTTCTAGACAGCAGGAGCACATTAATGTGCTCGGCCTCCTTCAGCACCTGAAATGTCTCCTCTGCACATGGTTCTTGACAGCAGGAGCACATGAATGTCCTTAGTCTCCTTCAGCACCTGAAATGTCTACTCTGCACCTGATAATAGACAGCAGGAGCAAATTAATGTCCTCAGCCTCCTTCACCACCTGAAATGTCTCCTCTGCACCTGATAATAGACAGCAGGAGCAAATTAATGTCCTCAGCCTCCTTCAGCACCTGAAATGTCTCCTCTGCACCTGATAATAGACAGCAGGAGCAAATTAATGTCCTCAGCCTCCTTCAGCACCTGAAATGTCTCCTCTGCACCTGATAATAGACAGCAGGAGCAAATTAATGTCCTCAGCCTCCTTCAGGGCCTGAAATGTCTCCTCTGCACATGGTTCTAGACAGCAATGGTTCTAGACAGAAATGTCTCCTCTGCACATGGTTCTTGACAGCAGGAGCACATGAATGTCCTTAGTCTCCTTCAGCACCTGAAATGTCTCCTCTGCACCTGTTAATAGACAGCAGGAGCAAATTAATGTCCTCAGCCTCCTTCAGCACCTGAAATGTCTCCTCTACACCTGATAATAGACAGCAGGAGCAAATTAATGTCCTCAGCCTCCTTCAGCACCTGAAATGTCTCCTGTGCACATGGTTCTAGACAGCAGGAGCATATTAATGTCCTCAGCCTCCTTCAGCACCTGAAATGTCTCCTCTGCACCTGATAATAGACAGCAGGAGCAAAGTAATGTCCTCAGCCTCCTTCAGCACCTGAAATGTCCCCTCTGCACCTGATAATAGACAGCAGGAGCAAATTAATGTCCTCAGCCTCCTTCAGCACCTGAAATGTCTCCTCTGCACATTGTTCTTGACAGCAGGAGCAAACTAATGTCCTCAGCCTCCTTCAGCACCTGAAATGTCTCCTCTGTACCTGATAATAGACAGCAGGAGCAAAGTAATGTCCTCAGCCTCCTTCAGCACCTGAAATGTCCCCTCTGCACCTGATAATAGACAGCAGGAGCAAATTAATGTCCTCAGCCTCCTTCAGCACCTGAAATGTCTCCTCTGCACATGGTTCTTGACAGCAGGAGCAAACTAATGTCCTCAGCCTCCTTCAGCACCTGAAATGTCTCCTCTGTACCTGATAATAGACAGCAGGAGCAAACTAATGTCCTCAGCCTCCTTCAGCACCTGAAATGTCTCCTCTGCACCTGATAATAGACAGCAGGAGCAAAGTAATGTCCTCAGCCTCCTTCAGCACCTGAAATGTCCCCTCTGCACCTGATAATAGACAGCAGGAGCAAATTAATGTCCTCAGCCTCCTTCAGCACCTGAAATGTCTCCTCTGCACATGGTTCTTGACAGCAGGAGCAAATTAATGTCCTCAGCCTCCTTCAGGACCTGAAATGTCTCCTCTGCACCTGATAATAGACAGCAGGAGCAAATTAATGTCCTCAGCCTCCTTCAGGGCCTGAAATGTCTCCTCTGCACATGGTTCTAGACAGCAGGAGCAAATTAATGTCCTCAGCCTCCTTCAGGGCCTGAAATGTCTCCTCTGCACATGGTTCTAGACAGCAGGAGCAAATTAATGTCCTCAGCCTCCTTCAGAGCCTGAAATGTCTCCTCTGCACATGGTTCTAGACAGCAGGAGCAAATTAATGTCCTCAGCCTCCTTCAGCACCTGAAATGTCTCCTCTGCACCTGTTAATAGACAGCAGGAGCAAATTAATGTCCTCAGCCTCCTTCAGGGCCTGAAATGTCTCCTCTGCACCTGATAATAGACAGCAGGAGCAAATTAATGTCCTCAGCCTCCTTCAGCACCTGAAATGTCTCCTCTGCACATGGTTCTAGACAGCAGGAGCAAATTAATGTCCTCAGCCTCCTTCAGCACCTGAAATGTCTCCTCTGCACCTGATAATAGACAGCAGGAGCAAACTAATGACCTCAGCCTCCTTCAGCACCTGAAATGTCTCCTCTGCACATGGTTCTTGACAGCAGGAGCAAACTAATGTCCTCAGCCTCCTTCAGGACCTGAAATGTCTCCTCTGCACCTGTTAATAGACAGCAGGAGCAAATTAATGTCCTCAGCCTCCTTCAGGGCCTGAAATGTCTCCTCTGTACCTGTTAATAGACAGCAGGAGCAAAGTAATGTCCTCAGCCTCCTTCAGGACCTGAAATGTCTCCTCTGCACCTGATAATAGACAGCAGGAGCAAAGTAATGTCCTCAGCCTCCTTCAGCACCTGAAATGTCTCCTCTGCACATGGTTCTAGACAGCAGGAGCACATTAATCCTTCAGCACCTGAAATGTCTCCTCTGCACCTGATAATAGACAGCAGGAGCAAATTAATGTCCTCAGCCTCCTTCAGGGCCTGAAATGTCTCTTCTGCACATGGTTCTAGACAGCAGGAGCAAATTAATGTCCTCAGCCTCCTTCAGCACCTGAAATGTCTCCTCTGCACATGGTTCTAGACAGCAGGAGCAAATTAATGTCCTCAGGCTCCTTCAGCACCTGAAATGTCCCCTCTGCACCTGATAATAGACAGCAGGAGCAAATTAATGTCCTCAGCCTCCTTCAGCACCTGAAATGTCTCCTCTGCACCTGATAATAGACAGCAGGAGCAAATTAATGTCCTCAGCCTCCTTCAGCACCTGAAATGACTCCTCTGCACCTGATAATAGACAGCAGGAGCAAATTAATGTCCTCAGCCTCCTTCAGCACCTGAAATGTCTCCTCTGCACCTGATAATTGACAGCAGGAGCAAAGTAATGTCCTCAGCCTCCTTCAGCACCTGAAATGTCCCCTCTGCACCTGATAATAGACAGCAGGAGCAAATTAATGTCCTCAGCCTCCTTCAGGGCCTGAAATGTCTCCTCTGCACATGGTTCTAGACAGCAGGAGCAAATTAATGTCCTCAGCCTCCTTCAGGACCTGAAATGTCTCCTCTGCACATGGTTCTTGACAGCAGGAGCACATGAATGTCCTTAGTCTCCTTCAGCACCTGAAATGTCTCCTCTGTACCTGTTAATAGACAGCAGGAGCAAAGTAATGTCCTCAGCCTCCTTCAGCACCTGAAATGTCTCCTCTGCACCTGATAATAGACAGCAGGAGCAAAGTAATGTCCTCAGCCTCCTTCAGCACCTGAAATGTCTCCTCTGCACATGGTTCTTGACAGCAGGAGCAAACTAATGTCCTCAGCCTCCTTCAGGACCTGAAATGTCTCCTCTGCACCTGATAATAGACAGCAGGAGCAAATTAATGTCCTCAGCCTCCTTCAGGGCCTGAAATGTCTCCTCTGCACATGGTTCTAGACAGCAGGAGCAAATTAATGTCCTCAGCCTCCTTCAGGGCCTGAAATGTCTCCTCTGTACATGGTTCTAGACAGCAGGAGCAAATTAATGTCCTCAGCCTCCTTCAGGACCTGAAATGTCTCCTCTGTACCTGTTAATAGACAGCAGGAGCAAAGTAATGTCCTCAGCCTCCTTCAGGACCTGAAATGTCTCCTCTGCACATGGTTCTAGACAGCAGGAGCACATTAATCCTTCAGCACCTGAAATGTCTCCTCTGCACCTGATAATAGACAGCAGGAGCAAATTAATGTCCTCAGCCTCCTTCAGGGCCTGAAATGTCTCTTCTGCACATGGTTCTAGACAGCAGGAGCAAATTAATGTCCTCAGGCTCCTTCAGCACCTGAAATGTCCCCTCTGCACCTGATAATAGACAGCAGGAGCAAATTAATGTTAAGCAGGAGCAAACTAATGTCCTCAGCCTCCTTCAGGACCTGAAATGTCTCCTCTGCACATGGTTATAGACAGCAGGAGCAAATTAATGTCCTCAGCCTCCTTCAGCACCTGAAATGTCTCCTCTGTACCTGTTAATAGACAGCAGGAGCAAAGTAATGTCCTCAGCCTCCTTCAGCACCTGAAATGTCTCCTCTGCACCTGATAATAGACAGCAGGAGCAAAGTAATGTCCTCAGCCTCCTTCAGCACCTGAAATGTCTCCTCTGCACATGGTTCTTGACAGCAGGAGCAAACTAATGTCCTCAGCCTCCTTCAGGACCTGAAATGTCTCCTCTGCACCTGATAATAGACAGCAGGAGCAAATTAATGTCCTCAGCCTCCTTCAGGGCCTGAAATGTCTCCTCTGCACATGGTTCTAGACAGCAGGAGCAAATTAATGTCCTCAGCCTCCTTCAGGGCCTGAAATGTCTCCTCTGTACATGGTTCTAGACAGCAGGAGCAAATTAATGTCCTCAGCCTCCTTCAGCACCTGAAATGTCTCCTCTGCACATGGTTCTAGACAGCAGGAGCAAATTAATGTCCTCAGCCTCCTTCAGCACCTGAAATGTCTCCTCTGCACATGGTTCTAGACAGCAGGAGCAAATTAATGTCCTCAGCCTCCTTCAGCACCTGAAATGTCTACTCTGCACCTGTTAATAGACAGCAGGAGCAAATTAATGTCCTCAGCCTCCTTCAGCACCTGAAATGTCTCCTCTGCACCTGTTAATAGACAGCAGGAGCAAATTAATGTCCTCAGCCTCCTTCAGCACCTGAAATGTCTCCTCTGCACCTGATAATAGACAGCAGGAGCAAATTAATGTCCTCAGCCTCCTTCAGGACCTGAAATGTCTCCTCTGCACATGGTTCTAGACAGCAGGAGCAAATTAATGTCCTCAGCCTCCTTCAGCACCTGAAATGTCTACTCTGCACCTGTTAATAGACAGCAGGAGCAAATTAATGTCCTCAGCCTCCTTCAGCACCTGAAATGTCTCCTCTGCACCTGTTAATAGACAGCAGGAGCAAATTAATGTCCTCAGCCTCCTTCAGCACCTGAAATGTCTCCTCTGCACCTGATAATAGACAGCAGGAGCAAATTAATGTCCTCAGCCTCCTTCAGCACCTGAAATGTCTCCTCTGCACCTGATAATAGACAGCAGGAGCAAATTAATGTCCTCAGCCTCCTTCAGCACCTGAAATGTCTCCTCTGCACCTGTTAATAGACAGCAGGAGCAAATTAATGTCCTCAGCCTCCTTCAGGGCCTGAAATGTCTCCTCTGCACATGGTTCTAGACAGCAGGAGCAAATTAATGTCCTCAGCCTCCTTCAGGGCCTGAAATGTCTCCTCTGCACATGGTTCTAGACAGCAGGAGCAAATTAATGTCCTCAGCCTCCTTCAGGACCTGAAATGTCTCCTCTGCACATGGTTCTTGACAGCAGGAGCACATTAATGTCCTCAGCCTCCTTCAGCACCTGAAATGTCTCCTCTGCACCTGATAATAGACAGCAGGAGCAAATTAATGTCCTCAGCCTCCTTCAGGGCCTGAAATGTCTCCTCTGCACATGGTTCTAGACAGCAGGAGCAAATTAATGTCCTCAGCCTCCTTCAGGGCCTGAAATGTCTCCTCTGCACATGGTTCTAGACAGCAGGAGCAAATTAATGTCCTCAGCCTCCTTCAGCACCTGAAATGTCTCCTCTGCACCTGATAATAGACAGCAGGAGCAAATTAATGTCCTCAGCCTCCTTCGGCACCTGAAATGTCTCCTCTGCACCTGATAATAGACAGCAGGAGCAAATTAATGTCCTCAGCCTCCTTCGGCACCTGAAATGTCTCCTCTGCACCTGATAATAGACAGCAGGAGCAAATTAATGTCCTCAGCCTCCTTCAGCACCTGAAATGTCTCCTCTGCACATGGTTCTTGACAGCAGGAGCAAATTAATGTCCTCAGCCTCCTTCAGCACCTGAAATGTCTCCTCTGCACCTGATAATTGACAGCAGGAGCAAACTAATGTCCTCAGCCTCCTTCAGCACCTGAAATGTCTCCTCTGCACCTGTTAATAGACAGCAGGAGCAAATGAATGTCCTCAGCCTCCTTCAGCACCTGAAATGTCTCCTCTGCACCTGTTAATAGACAGCAGGAGCAAATTAATGTCCTCAGCCTCCTTCAGCACCTGAAATGTCTCCTCTGCACCTGATAATAGACAGCAGGAGCATATTAATGTCCTCAGCCTCCTTCAGCACCTGAAATGTCTCCTCTGCACATGGTTCTTGACAGCAGGAGCATATTAATGTCCTCAGCCTCCTTCAGCACCTGAAATGTCTCCTCTGCACATGGTTCTAGACAGCAGGAGCAAACTAATGTCCTCAGCCTCCTTCAGGACCTGAAATGTCTCCTCTGCACCTGATAATTGACAGCAGGAGCAAACTAATGTCCTCAGCCACCTTCAGCACCTGAAATGTCTCCTCTGCACCTGATAATAGACAGCAGGAGCAAATTAATGTCCTCAGCCTCCTTCAGCACCTGAAATGTCTCCTCTACACCTGATAATAGACAGCAGGAGCAAATTAATGTCCTCAGCCTCCTTCAGCACCTGAAATGTCTCCTCTGCACCTGATAATAGACAGCAGGAGCAAAGTAATGTCCTCAGCCTCCTTCAGGACCTGAAATGTCTCCTCTGCACATGGTTCTTGACAGCAGGAGCACATGAATGTCCTTAGTCTCCTTCAGCACCTGAAATGTCTCCTCTGCACCTGTTAATAGACAGCAGGAGCAAATTAATGTCCTCAGCCTCCTTCAGCACCTGAAATGTCTCCTCTACACCTGATAATAGACAGCAGGAGCAAATTAATGTCCTCAGCCTCCTTCACCACCTGAAATGTCTCCTCTGCACCTGATAATAGACAGCAGGAGCAAAGTAATGTCCTCAGCCTCCTTCAGGACCTGAAATGTCTCCTCTGCACCTGATAATAGACAGCAGGAGCAAAGTAATGTCCTCAGCCTCCTTCAGCACCTGAAATGTCTCCTCTGCACATGGTTCTTGACAGCAGGAGCACATGAATGTCCTTAGTCTCCTTCAGCACCTGAAATGTCTCCTCTGCACCTGTTAATAGACAGCAGGAGCAAATTAATGTCCTCAGCCTCCTTCAGCACCTGAAATGTCTCCTCTACACCTGTTAATAGACAGCAGGAGCAAATTAATGTCCTCAGCCTCCTTCAGCACCTGAAATGTCTCCTCTGCACCTGTTAATAGACAGCAGGAGCAAATTAATGTCCTCAGCCTCCTTCAGCACCTGAAATGTCTCCTCTGCACATGGTTCTTGACAGCAGGAGCAAATTAATGTCCTCAGCCTCCTTCAGCACCTGAAATGTCTCCTCTGCACATGGTTCTTGACAGCAGGAGCAAATTAATGTCCTCAGCCTCCTTCAGCACCTGAAATGTCTCCTCTGCACATGGTTCTTGACAGCAGGAGCAAACTAATGTCCTCAGCCTCCTTCAGCACCTGAAATGTCTCCTCTGTACCTGATAATAGACAGCAGGAGCAAATTAATGTCCTCAGCCTCCTTCAGCACCTGAAATGTCTCCTCTGCACCTGATAATTGACAGCAGGAGCAAACTAATGACCTCAGCCTCCTTCAGCACCTGAAATGTCTCCTCTGCACCTGATAATAGACAGCAGGAGCAAATTAATGTCCTCAGCCTCCTTCAGCACCTGAAATGTCTCCTCTGCACCTGATAATAGACAGCAGGAGCAAAGTAATGTCCTCAGCCTCCTTCAGCACCTGAAACGTCTCCTCTGCACCTGATAATAGACAGCAGGAGCAAATTAATGTCCTCAGCCTCCTTCAGCACCTGAAATGTCTCCTCTGCACATGGTTCTAGACAGCAGGAGCATATTAATGTCCTCAGCCTCCTTCAGCACCTGAAATGTCTCCTCTGCACCTGATAATAGACAGCAGGAGCAAAGTAATGTCCTCAGCCTCCTTCAGCACCTGAAATGTCCCCTCTGCACCTGATAATAGACAGCAGGAGCAAATTAATGTCCTCAGCCTCCTTCAGCACCTGAAATGTCTCCTCTGCACATGGTTCTTGACAGCAGGAGCAAACTAATGTCCTCAGCCTCCTTCAGGACCTGAAATGTCTCCTCTGCACCTGATAATAGACAGCAGGAGCAAATTAATGTCCTCAGCCTCCTTCAGGGCCTGAAATGTCTCCTCTGCACATGGTTCTAGACAGCAGGAGCAAATTAATGTCCTCAGCCTCCTTCAGGGCCTGAAATGTCTCCTCTGCACATGGTTCTAGACAGCAGGAGCAAATTAATGTCCTCAGCCTCCTTCAGAGCCTGAAATGTCTCCTCTGCACATGGTTCTAGACAGCAGGAGCAAATTAATGTCCTCAGCCTCCTTCAGGGCCTGAAATGTCTCCTCTGTACATGGTTCTAGACAGCAGGAGCAAATTAATGTCCTCAGCCTCCTTCAGGACCTGAAATGTCTCCTCTGCACATGGTTCTAGACAGCAGGAGCAAATTAATGTCCTCAGCCTCCTTCAGCACCTGAAATGTCTACTCTGCACCTGTTTATTAGCCTTTATTTATACAGGTAAATCTCATTGAGACCCAGGGTCTCATTTACAAGAGAGACCTGTTCTGGGAGGCAGCAGCAAAACACAAAGTTACAGACTAACTGAACGTACAGGAGACATAACACAGAACGCAAACATTAAAATAGTGTAGTGCTAACTACAAAGTGCAAGAAGATATGACTGGTTAAGTACATGTGCAGACCCCCACAGACTGTCTCATCAGCCTTCCTATAAGCAATTTGAAATCCCCTAAGGGAATAAAGCTGGACAGCTTCAGCCTCTGCTGCAGCATGTTCCAGGTGGCAGGCGCGGCATAGGAGAACGCCTTCTTGCCAAGTTCCGTACGGACTGACGGGATGGAAAACGAGATGAAGTCCAGGGACCGGAGGCTGCGATCGGACTGTCTCCGTATCAAATATGTGGACAAATAGGAGGGGAGCAGTCCGATGATGGATTTATAGATAAATAGATACCAGTGAGTGGTTCTGCGCATGGAAAGTGAAGACCAGTTTGTAAGAGAATACAATGTACAGTGATGAGTAAGGGGTTTACAACCAGTTATGAATCTCAAGGCCCCATGATACACGGCATCCAGCAGTTGCAGGGAGTGAGCAGAGGCATTCATATATACAACATCACCATAATCCAGGAGTGGCAAGAAAGTGGCCGCAACAATACGTTTTCTGGTTTTAAAAGAAAAACAGGCTCTATTTCTGAAGAAAAACCCCAGTTTTAACTTCAGTTTCTTCAGTAACTGGTCAACATGACATTTAAAAGAGAGGTTATCATCCACAGTGATGCCTAGATATTTGTAAGTGGTCACAGACTCAATGGGGGTACCCTGAGCAGACATTAAACAGGGTAGAACAGCAGGCACCTTCTTTTGTTTGAAAAGAACATAACCTTAGTTTTACCTGCATTTAAAACTAGCCTGAGTTGAGACAATTGCGCCTGAATAGTGTCAAATGCAGACTGCAGATCTGTGAGCACCTGGGCAACAGAAGATGCACAACAATAAACAATGGTGTCATCAGCATAAAGATGTACAGATGCATTAATATTATGACCCACCTCATTCATATAGATAGTAAAGAGAGTGGGTCCTAAAACCGACCCTTGCGGCACACCATTTACAGTGTTAAGGAACCCGGAGCAAAGGCCGTCGGACTGCACACACTGCTTACGGTTTGAAAGATAGTTAAAAAACCAGCCAACTGCATGATCAGACATTCCAATGGTGGACAGCCGCTGACATAAGATACTGTGATCGACTGTGTCAAATGCCTTAGAGAGATCGATAAAAAGAGCAGCGCAATATTTCTTGGCATCCATAGCTTCCAACATATCATTTATCACCTTAGTGGCAGCAGTTGCAGTAATAGACTGTTAATAGACAGCAGGAGCAAATTAATGTCCTCAGCCTCCTTCAGCACCTGAAATGTCTCCTCTGCACCTGTTAATAGACAGCAGGAGCAAATTAATGTCCTCAGCCTCCTTCAGCACCTGAAATGTCTCCTCTGCACCTGATAATAGACAGCAGGAGCAAATTAATGTCCTCAGCCTCCTTCAGGACCTGAAATGTCTCCTCTGCACATGGTTCTAGACAGCAGGAGCAAATTAATGTCCTCAGCCTCCTTCAGCACCTGAAATGTCTACTCTGCACCTGTTAATAGACAGCAGGAGCAAATTAATGTCCTCAGCCTCCTTCAGCACCTGAAATGTCTCCTCTGCACCTGTTAATAGACAGCAGGAGGAAATTAATGTCCTCAGCCTCCTTCAGCACCTGAAATGTCTCCTCTGCACCTGATAATAGACAGCAGGAGCAAATTAATGTCCTCAGCCTCCTTCAGCACCTGAAATGTCTCCTCTGCACCTGATAATAGACAGCAGGAGCACATTAATGTCCTCAGCCTCCTTCAGCACCTGAAATGTCTCCTCTGCACCTGATAATAGACAGCAGGAGCAAATTAATGTCCTCAGCCTCCTTCAGGGCCTGAAATGTCTCCTCTGCACATGGTTCTAGACAGCAGGAGCAAATTAATGTCCTCAGCCTCCTTCAGGGCCTGAAATGTCTCCTCTGCACATGGTTCTAGACAGCAGGAGCAAATTAATGTCCTCAGCCTCCTTCAGCACCTGAAATGTCTCCTCTGCACCTGATAATAGACAGCAGGAGCAAATTAATGTCCTCAGCCTCCTTCGGCACCTGAAATGTCTCCTCTGCACCTGATAATAGACAGCAGGAGCAAATTAATGTCCTCAGCCTCCTTCGGCACCTGAAATGTCTCCTCTGCACCTGATAATAGACAGCAGGAGCAAATTAATGTCCTCAGCCTCCTTCAGGACCTGAAATGTCTCCTCTGCACCTGTTAATAGACAGCAGGAGCAAATTAATGTCCTCAGCCTCCTTCAGCACCTGAAATGTCTCCTCTGCACATGGTTCTTGACAGCAGGAGCACATTAATGTCCTCAGCCTCCTTCAGGACCTGAAATGTCTCCTCTGCACCTGATAATTGACAGCAGGAGCAAACTAATGTCCTCAGCCTCCTTCAGCACCTGAAATGTCTCCTCTGCACCTGTTAATAGACAGCAGGAGCAAATTAATGTCCTCAGCCTCCTTCAGCACCTGAAATGTCTCCTCTGCACCTGTTAATAGACAGCAGGAGCAAATTAATGTCCTCAGCCTCCTTCAGCACCTGAAATGTCTCCTCTGCACCTGATAATAGACAGCAGGAGCATATTAATGTCCTCAGCCTCCTTCAGCACCTGAAATGTCTCCTCTGCACATGGTTCTAGACAGCAGGAGCATATTAATGTCCTCAGCCTCCTTCAGCACCTGAAATGTCTCCTCTGCACATGGTTCTAGACAGCAGGAGCAAACTAATGTCCTCAGCCTCCTTCAGGACCTGAAATGTCTCCTCTGCACCTGATAATTGACAGCAGGAGCAAACTAATGTCCTCAGCCTCCTTCAGGACCTGAAATGTCTCCTCTGCACCTGATAATAGACAGCAGGAGCAAATTAATGTCCTCAGCCTCCTTCAGCACCTGAAATGTCTCCTCTACACCTGATAATAGACAGCAGGAGCAAATTAATGTCCTCAGCCTCCTTCAGCACCTGAAATGTCTCCTCTGCACCTGATAATAGACAGCAGGAGCAAAGTAATGTCCTCAGCCTCCTTCAGGACCTGAAATGTCTCCTCTGCACATGGTTCTTGACAGCAGGAGCACATGAATGTCCTTAGTCTCCTTCAGCACCTGAAATGTCTCCTCTGCACCTGTTAATAGACAGCAGGAGCAAATTAATGTCCTCAGCCTCCTTCAGCACCTGAAATGTCTCCTCTACACCTGATAATAGACAGCAGGAGCAAATTAATGTCCTCAGCCTCCTTCACCACCTGAAATGTCTCCTCTGCACCTGATAATAGACAGCAGGAGCAAAGTAATGTCCTCAGCCTCCTTCAGGACCTGAAATGTCTCCTCTGCACATGGTTCTTGACAGCAGGAGCACATGAATGTCCTTAGCCTCCTTCAGCACCTGAAATGTCTCCTCTGCACCTGGTTACTAGACAGCAGGAGCAAATTAATGTCCTCAGCCTCCTTCAGCACCTGAAATGTCTCCTCTGCACCTGATAATAGACAGCAGGAGCAAAGTAATGTCCTCAGCCTCCTTCAGCACCTGAAATGTCTCCTCTGCACCTGATAATAGACAGCAGGAGCAAATTAATGTCCTCAGCCTCCTTCAGCACCTGAAATGTCTCCTCTGCACATGGTTCTAGACAGCAGGAGCATATTAATGTCCTCAGCCTCCTTCAGCACCTGAAATGTCTCCTCTGCACCTGATAATAGACAGCAGGAGCAAAGTAATGTCCTCAGCCTCCTTCAGCACCTGAAATGTCCCCTCTGCACCTGATAATAGACAGCAGGAGCAAATTAATGTCCTCAGCCTCCTTCAGCACCTGAAATGTCTCCTCTGCACATGGTTCTTGACAGCAGGAGCAAACTAATGTCCTCAGCCTCCTTCAGGACCTGAAATGTCTCCTCTGCACCTGATAATAGACAGCAGGAGCAAATTAATGTCCTCAGCCTCCTTCAGGGCCTGAAATGTCTCCTCTGCACATGGTTCTAGACAGCAGGAGCAAATTAATGTCCTCAGCCTCCTTCAGGGCCTGAAATGTCTCCTCTGCACATGGTTCTAGACAGCAGGAGCAAATTAATGTCCTCAGCCTCCTTCAGAGCCTGAAATGTCTCCTCTGCACATGGTTCTAGACAGCAGGAGCAAATTAATGTCCTCAGCCTCCTTCAGCACCTGAAATGTCTCCTCTGCACCTGTTAATAGACAGCAGGAGCAAATTAATGTCCTCAGCCTCCTTCAGGGCCTGAAATGTCTCCTCTGCACATGGTTCTTGACAGCAGGAGCACATTAATGTCCTCAGCCTCCTTCAGGACCTGAAATGTCTCCTCTGCACCTGTTAATAGACAGCAGGAGCAAATTAATGTCCTCAGCCTCCTTCAGGGCCTGAAATGTCTCCTCTGTACCTGTTAATAGACAGCAGGAGCAAAGTAATGTCCTCAGCCTCCTTCAGGACCTGAAATGTCTCCTCTGCACATGGTTCTAGACAGCAGGAGCACATTAATCCTTCAGCACCTGAAATGTCTCCTCTGCACCTGATAATAGACAGCAGGAGCAAATTAATGTCCTCAGCCTCCTTCAGCACCTGAAATGTCCCCTCTGCACCTGATAATAGACAGCAGGAGCAAATTAATGTCCTCAGCCTCCTTCAGGACCTGAAATGTCTCCTCTGCACATGGTTCTAGACAGCAGGAGCAAATTAATGTCCTCAGCCTCCTTCAGGACCTGAAATGTCTCCTCTGCACCTGATAATTGACAGCAGGAGCAAATTAATGTCCTCAGCCTCCTTTAGCACCTGAAATGTCTACTCTGCACCTGTTAATAGACAGCAGGAGCAAATTAATGTCCTCAGCCTCCTTCAGCACCTGAAATGTCTCCTCTGCACCTCTTAATAGACAGCAGGAGCAAATTAATGTCCTCAGCCTCCTTCAGCACCTGAAATGTCTCCTCTGCACCTGATAATAGACAGCAGGAGCAAATTAATGTCCTCAGCCTCCTTCAGGGCCTGAAATGTCTCCTCTGCACATGGTTCTAGACAGCAGGAGCAAATTAATGTCCTCAGCCTCCTTCAGGGCCTGAAATGTCTCCTCTGCACATGGTTCTAGACAGCAGGAGCAAATTAATGTCCTCAGCCTCCTTCAGAGCCTGAAATGTCTCCTCTGCACATGGTTCTAGACAGCAGGAGCAAATTAATGTCCTCAGCCTCCTTCAGCACCTGAAATGTCTCCTCTGCACCTGTTAATAGACAGCAGGAGCAAATTAATGTCCTCAGCCTCCTTCAGGGCCTGAAATGTCTCCTCTGCACATGGTTCTAGACAGCAGGAGCAAATTAATGTCCTCAGCCTCCTTCAGCACCTGAAATGTCTCCTCTGCACCTGATAATAGACAGCAGGAGCAAACTAATGACCTCAGCCTCCTTCAGCACCTGAAATGTCTCCTCTGCACATGGTTCTTGACAGCAGGAGCAAACTAATGTCCTCAGCCTCCTTCAGGACCTGAAATGTCTCCTCTGCACATGGTTATAGACAGCAGGAGCAAATTAATGTCCTCAGCCTCCTTCAGCACCTGAAATGTCTCCTCTGCACATGGTTCTTGACAGCAGGAGCACATTAATGTCCTCAGCCTCCTTCAGGACCTGAAATGTCTCCTCTGCACCTGTTAATAGACAGCAGGAGCAAATTAATGTCCTCAGCCTCCTTCAGGGCCTGAAATGTCTCCTCTGTACCTGTTAATAGACAGCAGGAGCAAAGTAATGTCCTCAGCCTCCTTCAGGACCTGAAATGTCTCCTCTGCACATGGTTCTAGACAGCAGGAGCACATTAATCCTTCAGCACCTGAAATGTCTCCTCTGCACCTGATAATAGACAGCAGGAGCAAATTAATGTCCTCAGCCTCCTTCAGCACCTGAAATGTCCCCTCTGCACCTGATAATAGACAGCAGGAGCAAATTAATGTCCTCAGCCTCCTTCAGGACCTGAAATGTCTCCTCTGCACATGGTTCTAGACAGCAGGAGCAAATTAATGTCCTCAGCCTCCTTCAGGACCTGAAATGTCTCCTCTGCACCTGATAATTGACAGCAGGAGCAAATTAATGTCCTCAGCCTCCTTTAGCACCTGAAATGTCTACTCTGCACCTGTTAATAGACAGCAGGAGCAAATTAATGTCCTCAGCCTCCTTCAGCACCTGAAATGTCTCCTCTGCACCTCTTAATAGACAGCAGGAGCAAATTAATGTCCTCAGCCTCCTTCAGCACCTGAAATGTCTCCTCTGCACCTGATAATAGACAGCAGGAGCAAATTAATGTCCTCAGCCTCCTTCAGCACCTGAAATGTCTCCTCTGCACCTGATAATAGACAGCAGGAGCAAATTAATGTCCTCAGACTCCTTCAGGGCCTGAAATGTCTCCTCTGCACATGGTTCTAGACAGCAGGAGCAAATTAATGTCCTCAGCCTCCTTCAGGACCTGAAATGTCTCCTCTGCACATGGTTCTTGACAGCAGGAGCACATGAATGTCCTTAGTCTCCTTCAGCACCTGAAACGTCTCCTCTGCACCTGATAATAGACAGCAGGAGCAAATTAATGTCCTCAGCCTCCTTCAGCACCTGAAATGTCTCCTCTGCACATGGTTCTAGACAGCAGGAGCATATTAATGTCCTCAGCCTCCTTCAGCACCTGAAATGTCTCCTCTGCACCTGATAATAGACAGCAGGAGCAAAGTAATGTCCTCAGCCTCCTTCAGCACCTGAAATGTCCCCTCTGCACCTGATAATAGACAGCAGGAGCAAATTAATGTCCTCAGCCTCCTTCAGGGCCTGAAATGTCTCCTCTGCACATGGTTCTAGACAGCAGGAGCAAATTAATGTCCTCAGCCTCCTTCAGCACCTGAAATGTCTCCTCTGCACATGGTTCTAGACAGCAGGAGCAAATTAATGTCCTCAGCCTCCTTCAGCACCTGAAATGTCTCCTCTGCACCTGTTAATAGACAGCAGGAGCAAATTAATGTCCTCAGCCTCCTTCAGGGCCTGAAATGTCTCCTCTGCACATGGTTCTAGACAGCAGGAGCAAATTAATGTCCTCAGCCTCCTTCAGCACCTGAAATGTCTCCTCTGCACCTGATAATAGACAGCAGGAGCAAACTAATGACCTCAGCCTCCTTCAGCACCTGAAATGTCACCTCTGCACATGGTTCTTGACAGCAGGAGCAAACTAATGTCCTCAGCCTCCTTCAGGACCTGAAATGTCTCCTCTGCACATGGTTATAGACAGCAGGAGCAAATTAATGTCCTCAGCCTCCTTCAGCACCTGAAATGTCTCCTCTGCACCTGATAATAGACAGCAGGAGCAAATTAATGTCCTCAGCCTCCTTCAGGGCCTGAAATGTCTCCTCTGCACATGGTTCTAGACAGCAGGAGCAAATTAATGTCCTCAGCCTCCTTCAGGGCCTGAAATGTCTCCTCTGCACATGGTTCTAGACAGCAGGAGCAAATTAATGTCCTCAGCCTCCTTCAGGACCTGAAATGTCTCCTCTGCACATGGTTCTTGACAGCAGGAGCACATGAATGTCCTTAGTCTCCTTCAGCACCTGAAATGTCTCCTCTGCACCTGTTAATAGACAGCAGGAGCAAATTAATGTCCTCAGCCTCCTTCAGCACCTGAAATGTCTCCTCTACACCTGATAATAGACAGCAGGAGCAAATTAATGTCCTCAGCCTCCTTCAGCACCTGAAATGTCTCCTCTGCACCTGATAATAGACAGCAGGAGCAAATTAATGTCCTCAGCCTCCTTCAGCACCTGAAATGTCTCCTCTGCACATGGTTCTAGACAGCAGGAGCATATTAATGTCCTCAGCCTCCTTCAGCACCTGAAATGTCTCCTCTGCACCTGATAATAGACAGCAGGAGCAAATTAATGTCCTCAGCCTCCTTCAGCACCTGAAATGTCTCCTCTGCACCTGATAATAGACAGCAGGAGCAAATTAATGTCCTCAGCCTCCTTCAGCACCTGAAATGTCTCCTCTGCACATGGTTCTTGACAGCAGGAGCAAATTAATGTCCTCAGCCTCCTTCAGGGCCTGAAATGTCTCCTCTGCACATGGTTCTAGACAGCAGGAGCAAATTAATGTCCTCAGCCTCCTTCAGGACCTGAAATGTCTCCTCTGCACATGGTTCTTGACAGCAGGAGCACATGAATGTCCTTAGTCTCCTTCAGCACCTGAAATGTCTCCTCTGCACCTGTTAATAGACAGCAGGAGCAAATTAATGTCCTCAGCCTCCTTCAGCACCTGAAATGTCTCCTCTACACCTGATAATAGACAGCAGGAGCAAATTAATGTCCTCAGCCTCCTTCAGCACCTGAAATGTCTCCTCTGCACCTGATAATAGACAGCAGGAGCAAAGTAATGTCCTCAGCCTCCTTCAGCACCTGAAATGTCTCCTCTGCACCTGATAATAGACAGCAGGAGCAAATTAATGTCCTCAGCCTCCTTCAGCACCTGAAATGTCTCCTCTGCACATGGTTCTAGACAGCAGGAGCATATTAATGTCCTCAGCCTCCTTCAGCACCTGAAATGTCTCCTCTGTACCTGATAATAGACAGCAGGAGCAAATTAATGTCCTCAGCCTCCTTCGGCACCTGAAATGTCTTCTCTGCACCTGATAATAGACAGCAGGAGCATATTAATGTCCTCAGCCTCCTTCAGCACCTGAAATGTCTCCTCTGCACCTGATAATAGACAGCAGGAGCAAATTAATGTCCTCAGCCTCCTTCAGCACCTGAAATGTCTCCTCTGCACATGGTTCTTGACAGCAGGAGCAAATTAATGTCCTCAGCCTCCTTCAGCACCTGAAATGTCTCCTCTGCACCTGTTAATAGACAGCAGGAGCACATTAATGTCCTCAGCCTCCTTCAGCACCTGAAATGTCTCCTCTGCACCTGATTCTTGACAGCAGGAGCATATTAATGTCCTCAGCCTCCTTCAGCACCTGAAATGTCTCCTCTGCACCTGATTCTTGACAGCAGGAGCATATTAATGTCCTCAGCCTCCTTCAGCACCTGAAATGTCTCCTCTGCACCTGATAATTGACAGCAGGAGCAAACTAATGTCCTCAGCCTCCTTCAGGGCCTGAAATGTCTCCTCTGCACATGGTTCTTGACAGCAGGAGCAAACTAATGTCCTCAGCCTCCTTCAGGACCTGAAATGTCTCCTCTGCACATGGTTATAGACAGCAGGAGCAAATTAATGTCCTCAGCCTCCTTCAGCACCTGAAATGTCTCCTCTGCACCTGATAATAGACAGCAGGAGCAAATTAATGTCCTCAGCCTCCTTCAGGGCCTGAAATGTCTCCTCTGCACCTGTTAATAGACAGCAGGAGCAAAGTAATGTCCTCAGCCTCCTTCAGGACCTGAAATGTCTCCTCTGCACATGGTTCTAGACAGCAGGAGCACATTAATCCTTCAGCACCTGAAATGTCTCCTCTGCACCTGATAATAGACAGCAGGAGCAAATTCAGGGCCTGAAATGTCTCCTCTGCACATGGTTCTAGACAGCAGGAGCAAATTAATGTCCTCAGCCTCCTTCAGCACCTGAAATGTCTCCTCTGCACATGGTTCTAGACAGCAGGAGCATATTAATGTCCTCAGCCTCCTTCAGCACCTGAAATGTCTCCTCTGCACCTGATTCTTGACAGCAGGAGCATATTAATGTCCTCAGCCTCCTTCAGCACCTGAAATGTCTCCTCTGCACCTGATAATTGACAGCAGGAGCAAACTAATGTCCTCAGCCTCCTTCAGGGCCTGAAATGTCTCCTCTGCACATGGTTCTTGACAGCAGGAGCAAACTAATGTCCTCAGCCTCCTTCAGGACCTGAAATGTCTCCTCTGCACATGGTTATAGACAGCAGGAGCAAATTAATGTCCTCAGCCTCCTTCAGCACCTGAAATGTCTCCTCTGCACCTGATAATAGACAGCAGGAGCACATTAATGTCCTCAGCCTCCTTCGGGGCCTGAAATGTCTCCTCTGCACCTGTTAATAGACAGCAGGAGCAAAGTAATGTCCTCAGCCTCCTTCAGGACCTGAAATGTCTCCTCTGCACATGGTTCTAGACAGCAGGAGCACATTAATTCCTTCAGCACCTGAAATGTCTCCTCTGCACCTGATAATAGACAGCAGGAGCAAATTAATGTCCTCGGCCTCCTTCAGGGCCTGAAATGTCTCCTCTGCACATGGTTCTAGACAGCAGGAGCAAATTAATGTCCTCAGCCTCCTTCAGCACCTGAAATGTCTCCTCTGCACATGGTTCTAGACAGCAGGAGCAAATTAATGTCCTCAGCCTCCTTCAGGACCTGAAATGTCTCCTCTGCACATGGTTCTAGACAGCAGGAGCAAATTAATGTCCTCAGCCTCCTTCAGGGCCTGAAATGTCTCCTCTGCACATGGTTCTAGACAGCAGGAGCAAATTAATGTCCTCAGCCTCCTTCAGCACCTGAAATGTCTCCTCTGCACATGGTTCTAGACAGCAGGAGCAAATTAATGTCCTCAGCCTCCTTCAGCACCTGAAATGTCTCCTCTGCACCTGTTAATAGACAGCAGGAGCAAATTAATGTCCTCAGCCTCCTTCAGGGCCTGAAATGTCTCCTCTGCACATGGTTCTAGACAGCAGGAGCAAATTAATGTCCTCAGCCTCCTTCAGCACCTGAAATGTCTCCTCTGCACCTGATAATAGACAGCAGGAGCAAACTAATGACCTCAGCCTCCTTCAGCACCTGAACTGTCTCCTCTGCACATGGTTCTTGACAGCAGGAGCAAACTAATGTCCTCAGCCTCCTTCAGGACCTGAAATGTCTCCTCTGCACATGGTTATAGACAGCAGGAGCAAATTAATGTCCTCAGCCTCCTTCAGCACCTGAAATGTCTCCTCTGCACCTGTTAATAGACAGCAGGAGCAAAGTAATGTCCTCAGCCTCCTTCAGGACCTGAAATGTCTCCTCTGCACATGGTTCTAGACAGCAGGAGCACATTAATTCCTCCTTCAGCACCTGAAATGTCTCCTCTGCACCTGATAATAGACAGCAGGAGCAAATTAATGTCCTCAGCCTCCTTCAGGGCCTGAAATGTCTCCTCTGCACATGGTTCTAGACAGTAGGAGCAAATTAATGTCCTCAGCCTCCTTCAGCACCTGAAATGTCTCCTCTGCACATGGTTCTAGACAGCAGGAGCAAATTAATGTCCTCAGCCTCCTTCAGGACCTGAAATGTCTCCTCTGCACTTGTTAATAGACAGCAGGAGCACATTAATGTCCTCAGCCTCCTTCAGCACCTGAAATGTCTCCTCTGCACCTGATAATTGACAGCAGGAGCATATTAATGTCCTCAGCCTCCTTCAGCACCTGAAATGTCTCCTCTGCACCTGATAATTGACAGCAGGAGCAAACTAATGTCCTCAGCCTCCTTCAGGACCTGAAATGTCTCCTCTGCACATGGTTATAGACAGCAGGAGCAAATTAATGTCCTCAGCCTCCTTCAGCACCTGAAATGTCTCCTCTGCACATGGTTCTAGACAGCAGGAGCAAATTAATGTCCTCAGCCTCCTTCAGCACCTGAAATGTCTCCTCTGCACCTGTTAATAGACAGCAGGAGCAAAGTAATGTCCTCAGCCTCCTTCAGCACCTGAAATGTCTCCTCTGCACATGGTTCTAGACAGCAGGAGCACATTAATCCTTCAGCACCTGAAATGTCTCCTCTGCACCTGATAATAGACAGCAGGAGCAAATTAATGTCCTCAGCCTCCTTCAGGGCCTGAAATGTCTCCTCTGCACATGGTTCTAGACAGCAGGAGCAAATTAATGTCCTCAGCCTCCTTCAGCACCTGAAATGTCTCCTCTGCACATGGTTCTAGACAGCAGGAGCAAATTAATGTCCTCAGGCTCCTTCAGCACCTGAAATGTCCCCTCTGCACCTGATAATAGACAGCAGGAGCAAATTAATGTCCTCAGCCTCCTTCAGGACCTGAAATGTCTCCTCTGCACATGGTTCTAGACAGCAGGAGCAAATTAATGTCCTCAGCCTCCTTCAGGACCTGAAATGTCTCCTCTGCACTTGTTAATAGACAGCAGGAGCACATTAATGTCCTCAGCCTCCTTCAGCACCTGAAATGTCTCCTCTGCACCTGATTCTTGACAGCAGGAGCATATTAATGTCCTCAGCCTCCTTCAGCACCTGAAATGTCTCCTCTGCACATGATTCTTGACAGCAGGAGCATATTAATGTCCTCAGCCTCCTTCAGCACCTGAAATGTCTCCTCTGCACCTGATAATTGACAGCAGGAGCAAACTAATGTCCTCAGCCTCCTTCAGGACCTGAAATGTCTCCTCTGCACATGGTTATAGACAGCAGGAGCAAATTAATGTCCTCAGCCTCCTTCAGCACCTGAAATGTCTCCTCTGCACATGGTTCTAGACAGCAGGAGCAAATTAATGTCCTCAGCCTCCTTCAGCACCTGAAATGTCTCCTCTGCACCTGTTAATAGACAGCAGGAGCAAATTAATGTCTTCAGCCTCCTTCAGGGCCTGAAATGTCTCCTCTGCACCTGTTAATAGACAGCAGGAGCAAAGTAATGTCCTCAGCCTCCTTCAGGACCTGAAATGTCTCCTCTGCACATGGTTCTAGACAGCAGGAGCACATTAATCCTTCAGCACCTGAAATGTCTCCTCTGCACCTGATAATAGACAGCAGGAGCAAATTAATGTCCTCAGCCTCCTTCAGGGCCTGAAATGTCTCCTCTGCACATGGTTCTAGACAGCAGGAGCAAATTAATGTCCTCAGGCTCCTTCAGCACCTGAAATGTCTCCTCTGCACCTGATAATAGACAGCAGGAGCAAATTAATGTCCTCAGCCTCCTTCAGCACCTGAAATGTCTCCTCTGCACATGGTTCTAGACAGCAGGAGCACATTAATGTCCTCGGCCTCCTTCAGCACCTGAAATGTCTCCTCTGCACCTGTTAATAGACAGCAGGAGCACATTAATGTCCTCAGCCTCCTTCAGCACCTGAAATGTCTCCTCTGCACCTGATAATTGACAGCAGGAGCAAACTAATGTCCTCAGCCTCCTTCAGGGCCTGAAATGTCTCCTCTGCACATGGTTCTTGACAGCAGGAGCAAACTAATGTCCTCAGCCTCCTTCAGCACCTGAAATGTCTCCTCTGCACCTGTTAATAGACAGCAGGAGCAAATTAATGTCCTCAGCCTCCTTCAGCACCTGAAATGTCTCCTCTGCACCTGTTAATAGACAGCAGGAGCAAATTAATGTCTTCAGCCTCCTTCAGGGCCTGAAATGTCTCCTCTGCACCTGTTAATAGACAGCAGGAGCAAAGTAATGTCCTCAGCCTCCTTCAGGACCTGAAATGTCTCCTCTGCACATGGTTCTAGACAGCAGGAGCACATTAATCCTTCAGCACCTGAAATGTCTCCTCTGCACCTGATAATAGACAGCAGGAGCAAATTAATGTCCTCAGCCTCCTTCAGGGCCTGAAATGTCTCCTCTGCACATGGTTCTAGACAGCGGGAGCAAAGTAATGTCCTCAGCCTCCTTCAGCACCTGAAATGTCCCCTCTGCACCTGATAATAGACAGCAGGAGCAAATTAATGTCCTCAGCCTCCTTCAGGGCCTGAAATGTCTCCTCTGCACATGGTTCTAGACAGCAGGAGCAAATTAATGTCCTCAGCCTCCTTCAGCACCTGAAATGTCTCCTCTGCACATGGTTCTAGACAGCAGGAGCAAATTAATGTCCTCAGCCTCCTTCAGCACCTGAAATGTCTCCTCTGCACCTGTTAATAGACAGCAGGAGCAAATTAATGTCCTCAGCCTCCTTCAGGGCCTGAAATGTCTCCTCTGCACATGGTTCTAGACAGCAGGAGCAAATTAATGTCCTCAGCCTCCTTCAGCACCTGAAATGTCTCCTCTGCACCTGATAATAGACAGCAGGAGCAAACTAATGACCTCAGCCTCCTTCAGCACCTGAAATGTCACCTCTGCACATGGTTCTTGACAGCAGGAGCAAACTAATGTCCTCAGCCTCCTTCAGGACCTGAAATGTCTCCTCTGCACATGGTTATAGACAGCAGGAGCAAATTAATGTCCTCAGCCTCCTTCAGCACCTGAAATGTCTCCTCTGCACCTGATAATAGACAGCAGGAGCAAATTAATGTCCTCAGCCTCCTTCAGCACCTGAAATGTCTCCTCTACACCTGATAATAGACAGCAGGAGCAAATTAATGTCCTCAGCCTCCTTCAGCACCTGAAATGTCTCCTCTGCACCTGATAATAGACAGCAGGAGCAAATTAATGTCCTCAGCCTCCTTCAGCACCTGAAATGTCTCCTCTGCACATGGTTCTAGACAGCAGGAGTATATTAATGTCCTCAGCCTCCTTCAGCACCTGAAATGTCTCCTCTGTACCTGATAATAGACAGCAGGAGCAAATTAATGTCCTCAGCCTCCTTCAGCACCTGAAATGTCTCCTCTGCACCTGATAATAGACAGCAGGAGCAAATTAATGTCCTCAGCCTCCTTCAGCACCTGAAATGTCTCCTCTGCACATGGTTCTTGACAGCAGGAGCAAATTAATGTCCTCAGCCTCCTTCAGGGCCTGAAATGTCTCCTCTGCACATGGTTCTAGACAGCAGGAGCAAATTAATGTCCTCAGCCTCCTTCAGGACCTGAAATGTCTCCTCTGCACATGGTTCTTGACAGCAGGAGCACATGAATGTCCTTAGTCTCCTTCAGCACCTGAAATGTCTCCTCTGCACCTGTTAATAGACAGCAGGAGCAAATTAATGTCCTCAGCCTCCTTCAGCACCTGAAATGTCTCCTCTACACCTGATAATAGACAGCAGGAGCAAATTAATGTCCTCAGCCTCCTTCAGCACCTGAAATGTCTCCTCTGCACCTGATAATAGACAGCAGGAGCAAAGTAATGTCCTCAGCCTCCTTCAGCACCTGAAATGTCTCCTCTGCACCTGATAATAGACAGCAGGAGCAAATTAATGTCCTCAGCCTCCTTCAGCACCTGAAATGTCTCCTCTGCACATGGTTCTAGACAGCAGGAGCATATTAATGTCCTCAGCCTCCTTCAGCACCTGAAATGTCTCCTCTGTACCTGATAATAGACAGCAGGAGCAAATTAATGTCCTCAGCCTCCTTCAGCACCTGAAATGTCTCCTCTGCACCTGATAATAGACAGCAGGAGCATATTAATGTCCTCAGCCTCCTTCAGCACCTGAAATGTCTCCTCTGCACCTGATAATAGACAGCAGGAGCAAATTAATGTCCTCAGCCTCCTTCAGCACCTGAAATGTCTCCTCTGCACATGGTTCTTGACAGCAGGAGCAAATTAATGTCCTCAGCCTCCTTCAGCACCTGAAATGTCTCCTCTGCACCTGTTAATAGACAGCAGGAGCACATTAATGTCCTCAGCCTCCTTCAGCACCTGAAATGTCTCCTCTGCACCTGATTCTTGACAGCAGGAGCATATTAATGTCCTCAGCCTCCTTCAGCACCTGAAATGTCTCCTCTGCACCTGATTCTTGACAGCAGGAGCATATTAATGTCCTCAGCCTCCTTCAGCACCTGAAATGTCTCCTCTGCACCTGATAATTGACAGCAGGAGCAAACTAATGTCCTCAGCCTCCTTCAGGGCCTGAAATGTCTCCTCTGCACATGGTTCTTGACAGCAGGAGCAAACTAATGTCCTCAGCCTCCTTCAGGACCTGAAATGTCTCCTCTGCACATGGTTATAGACAGCAGGAGCAAATTAATGTCCTCAGCCTCCTTCAGCACCTGAAATGTCTCCTCTGCACCTGTTAATAGACAGCAGGAGCAAAGTAATGTCCTCAGCCTCCTTCAGGACCTGAAATGTCTCCTCTGCACATGGTTCTAGACAGCAGGAGCACATTAATTCCTTCAGCACCTGAAATGTCTCCTCTGCACCTGATAATAGACAGCAGGAGCAAATTAATGTCCTCGGCCTCCTTCAGGGCCTGAAATGTCTCCTCTGCACATGGTTCTAGACAGCAGGAGCAAATTAATGTCCTCAGCCTCCTTCAGCACCTGAAATGTCTCCTCTGCACATGGTTCTAGACAGCAGGAGCAAATTAATGTCCTCAGCCTCCTTCAGGACCTGAAATGTCTCCTCTGCACATGGTTCTAGACAGCAGGAGCAAATTAATGTCCTCAGCCTCCTTCAGGGCCTGAAATGTCTCCTCTGCACATGGTTCTAGACAGCAGGAGCAAATTAATGTCCTCAGCCTCCTTCAGCACCTGAAATGTCTCCTCTGCACATGGTTCTAGACAGCAGGAGCAAATTAATGTCCTCAGCCTCCTTCAGCACCTGAAATGTCTCCTCTGCACCTGTTAATAGACAGCAGGAGCAAATTAATGTCCTCAGCCTCCTTCAGGGCCTGAAATGTCTCCTCTGCACATGGTTCTAGACAGCAGGAGCAAATTAATGTCCTCAGCCTCCTTCAGCACCTGAAATGTCTCCTCTGCACCTGATAATAGACAGCAGGAGCAAACTAATGACCTCAGCCTCCTTCAGCACCTGAACTGTCTCCTCTGCACATGGTTCTTGACAGCAGGAGCAAACTAATGTCCTCAGCCTCCTTCAGGACCTGAAATGTCTCCTCTGCACATGGTTATAGACAGCAGGAGCAAATTAATGTCCTCAGCCTCCTTCAGCACCTGAAATGTCTCCTCTGCACCTGTTAATAGACAGCAGGAGCAAAGTAATGTCCTCAGCCTCCTTCAGGACCTGAAATGTCTCCTCTGCACATGGTTCTAGACAGCAGGAGCACATTAATTCCTTCAGCACCTGAAATGTCTCCTCTGCACCTGATAATAGACAGCAGGAGCAAATTAATGTCCTCAGCCTCCTTCAGGGCCTGAAATGTCTCCTCTGCACATGGTTCTAGACAGTAGGAGCAAATTAATGTCCTCAGCCTCCTTCAGCACCTGAAATGTCTCCTCTGCACATGGTTCTAGACAGCAGGAGCAAATTAATGTCCTCAGCCTCCTTCAGGACCTGAAATGTCTCCTCTGCACTTGTTAATAGACAGCAGGAGCACATTAATGTCCTCAGCCTCCTTCAGCACCTGAAATGTCTCCTCTGCACCTGATAATTGACAGCAGGAGCATATTAATGTCCTCAGCCTCCTTCAGCACCTGAAATGTCTCCTCTGCACCTGATAATTGACAGCAGGAGCATATTAATGTCCTCAGCCTCCTTCAGCACCTGAAATGTCTCCTCTGCACCTGATAATTGACAGCAGGAGCATATTAATGTCCTCAGCCTCCTTCAGCACCTGAAATGTCTCCTCTGCACCTGATAATTGACAGCAGGAGCAAACTAATGTCCTCAGCCTCCTTCAGCACCTGAAATGTCTCCTCTGCACCTGTTAATAGACAGCAGGAGCAAATTAATGTCTTCAGCCTCCTTCAGGGCCTGAAATGTCTCCTCTGCACCTGTTAATAGACAGCAGGAGCAAAGTAATGTCCTCAGCCTCCTTCAGGACCTGAAATGTCTCCTCTGCACATGGTTCTAGACAGCAGGAGCACATTAATCCTTCAGCACCTGAAATGTCTCCTCTGCACCTGATAATAGACAGCAGGAGCAAATTAATGTCCTCAGCCTCCTTCAGGGCCTGAAATGTCTCCTCTGCACATGGTTCTAGACAGCGGGAGCAAAGTAATGTCCTCAGCCTCCTTCAGCACCTGAAATGTCCCCTCTGCACCTGATAATAGACAGCAGGAGCAAATTAATGTCCTCAGCCTCCTTCAGGGCCTGAAATGTCTCCTCTGCACATGGTTCTTGACAGCAGGAGCAAACTAATGTCCTCAGCCTCCTTCAGGACCTGAAATGTCTCCTCTGCACATGGTTATAGACAGCAGGAGCAAATTAATGTCCTCAGCCTCCTTCAGCACCTGAAATGTCTCCTCTGCACCTGATAATAGACAGCAGGAGCAAATTAATGTCCTCAGCCTCCTTCAGGGCCTGAAATGTCTCCTCTGCACATGGTTCTAGACAGCAGGAGCAAATTAATGTCCTCAGCCTCCTTCAGGGCCTGAAATGTCTCCTCTGCACATGGTTCTAGACAGCAGGAGCAAATTAATGTCCTCAGCCTCCTTCAGGACCTGAAATGTCTCCTCTGCACATGGTTCTTGACAGCAGGAGCACATGAATGTCCTTAGTCTCCTTCAGCACCTGAAATGTCTCCTCTGCACCTGTTAATAGACAGCAGGAGCAAATTAATGTCCTCAGCCTCCTTCAGCACCTGAAATGTCTCCTCTACACCTGATAATAGACAGCAGGAGCAAATTAATGTCCTCAGCCTCCTTCAGCACCTGAAATGTCTTCTCTGCACCTGATAATAGACAGCAGGAGCAAATTAATGTCCTCAGCCTCCTTCAGCACCTGAAATGTCTCCTCTGCACATGGTTCTAGACAGCAGGAGCATATTAATGTCCTCAGCCTCCTTCAGCACCTGAAATGTCTCCTCTGTACCTGATAATAGACAGCAGGAGCAAATTAATGTCCTCAGCCTCCTTCAGCACCTGAAATGTCTCCTCTGCACCTGATAATAGACAGCAGGAGCAAATTAATGTCCTCAGCCTCCTTCAGCACCTGAAATGTCTCCTCTGCACATGGTTCTTGACAGCAGGAGCAAATTAATGTCCTCAGCCTCCTTCAGGACCTGAAATGTCTCCTCTGCACATGGTTCTTGACAGCAGGAGCACATGAATGTCCTTAGTCTCCTTCAGCACCTGAAATGTCTCCTCTGCACCTGTTAATAGACAGCAGGAGCAAATTAATGTCCTCAGCCTCCTTCAGCACCTGAAATGTCTCCTCTACACCTGATAATAGACAGCAGGAGCAAATTAATGTCCTCAGCCTCCTTCAGCACCTGAAATGTCTCCTCTGCACCTGATAATAGACAGCAGGAGCAAAGTAATGTCCTCAGCCTCCTTCAGCACCTGAAATGTCTCCTCTGCACATGGTTCTAGACAGCAGGAGCATATTAATGTCCTCAGCCTCCTTCAGCACCTGAAATGTCTCCTCTGTACCTGATAATAGACAGCAGGAGCAAATTAATGTCCTCAGCCTCCTTCAGCACCTGAAATGTCTTCTCTGCACCTGATAATAGACAGCAGGAGCATATTAATGTCCTCAGCCTCCTTCAGCACCTGAAATGTCTCCTCTGCACCTGATAATAGACAGCAGGAGCAAATTAATGTCCTCAGCCTCCTTCAGCACCTGAAATGTCTCCTCTGCACATGGTTCTTGACAGCAGGAGCAAATTAATGTCCTCAGCCTCCTTCAGCACCTGAAATGTCTCCTCTGCACCTGTTAATAGACAGCAGGAGCACATTAATGTCCTCAGCCTCCTTCAGCACCTGAAATGTCTCCTCTGCACCTGATTCTTGACAGCAGGAGCATATTAATGTCCTCAGCCTCCTTCAGCACCTGAAATGTCTCCTCTGCACCTGATTCTTGACAGCAGGAGCATATTAATGTCCTCAGCCTCCTTCAGCACCTGAAATGTCTCCTCTGCACCTGATAATTGACAGCAGGAGCAAACTAATGTCCTCAGCCTCCTTCAGGGCCTGAAATGTCTCCTCTGCACATGGTTCTTGACAGCAGGAGCAAACTAATGTCCTCAGCCTCCTTCAGGACCTGAAATGTCTCCTCTGCACATGGTTATAGACAGCAGGAGCAAATTAATGTCCTCAGCCTCCTTCAGCACCTGAAATGTCTCCTCTGCACCTGATAATAGACAGCAGGAGCAAATTAATGTCCTCAGCCTCCTTCGGGGCCTGAAATGTCTCCTCTGCACCTGTTAATAGACAGCAGGAGCAAAGTAATGTCCTCAGCCTCCTTCAGGACCTGAAATGTCTCCTCTGCACATGGTTCTAGACAGCAGGAGCACATTAATCCTTCAGCACCTGAAATGTCTCCTCTGCACCTGATAATAGACAGCAGGAGCAAATTAATGTCCTCGGCCTCCTTCAGGGCCTGAAATGTCTCCTCTGCACATGGTTCTAGACAGCAGGAGCAAATTAATGTCCTCAGCCTCCTTCAGCACCTGAAATGTCTCCTCTGCACATGGTTCTAGACAGCAGGAGCAAATTAATGTCCTCAGCCTCCTTCAGCACCTGAAATGTCTCCTCTGCACATGGTTCTAGACAGCAGGAGCAAATTAATGTCCTCAGCCTCCTTCAGCACCTGAAATGTCTCCTCTGCACCTGTTAATAGACAGCAGGAGCAAATTAATGTCCTCAGCCTCCTTCAGGGCCTGAAATGTCTCCTCTGCACATGGTTCTAGACAGCAGGAGCAAATTAATGTCCTCAGCCTCCTTCAGCACCTGAACTGTCTCCTCTGCACATGGTTCTTGACAGCAGGAGCAAACTAATGTCCTCAGCCTCCTTCAGGACCTGAAATGTCTCCTCTGCACATGGTTATAGACAGCAGGAGCAAATTAATGTCCTCAGCCTCCTTCAGCACCTGAAATGTCTCCTCTGCACCTGTTAATAGACAGCAGGAGCAAAGTAATGTCCTCAGCCTCCTTCAGGACCTGAAATGTCTCCTCTGCACATGGTTCTAGACAGCAGGAGCACATTAATCCTTCAGCACCTGAAATGTCTCCTCTGCACCTGATAATAGACAGCAGGAGCAAATTAATGTCCTCAGCCTCCTTCAGGGCCTGAAATGTCTCCTCTGCACATGGTTCTAGACAGTAGGAGCAAATTAATGTCCTCAGGCTCCTTCAGCACCTGAAATGTCTCCTCTGCACATGGTTCTAGACAGCAGGAGCAAATTAATGTCCTCAGCCTCCTTCAGGACCTGAAATGTCTCCTCTGCACCTGATAATTGACAGCAGGAGCATATTAATGTCCTCAGCCTCCTTCAGCACCTGAAATGTCTACTCTGCACCTGTTAATAGACAGCAGGAGCAAATTAATGTCCTCAGCCTCCTTCAGCACCTGGAATGTCTCCTCTGCACCTGATAATAGACAGCAGGAGCACATTAATGTCCTCAGCCTCCTTCAGCACCTGAAATGTCTCCTCTGCACCTGTTAATAGACAGCAGGAGCATATTAATGTCCTCAGCCTCCTTCAGCACCTGAAATGTCTCCTCTGCACCTGTTAATAGACAGCAGGAGCAAATTAATGTCCTCAGCCTCCTTCAGCACCTGAAATGTCTCCTCTGCACTTGTTAATAGACAGCAGGAGCACATGAATGTCCTCAGCCTCCTTCAGCACCTGAAATGTCTCCTCTGCACATGGTTCTTGACAGCAGGAGCAAATTAATGTCCTCAGCCTCCTTCAGCACTTGAAATGTCTCCTCTGCACATGGTTCTTGACAGCAGGAGCAAATTAATGTCCTCAGCCTCCTTCAGCACCTGAAATGTCTCCTCTGCACCTGATAATAGACAGCAGGAGCAAATTAATGTCCTCAGCCTCCTTCAGCACCTGAAATGTCTCCTCTGCACATGGTTCTAGACAGCAGGAGCACATTAATGTGCTCGGCCTCCTTCAGCACCTGAAATGTCTCCTCTGCACCTGTTAATAGACAGCAGGAGCACATTAATGTCCTCAGCCTCCTTCAGCACCTGAAATGTCTCCTCTGCACCTGATAATTGACAGCAGGAGCAAACTAATGTCCTCAGCCTCCTTCAGGGCCTGAAATGTCTCCTCTGCACATGGTTCTTGACAGCAGGAGCAAACTAATGTCCTCAGCCTCCTTCAGCACCTGAAATGTCTCCTCTGCACCTGTTAATAGACAGCAGGAGCAAATTAATGTCCTCAGCCTCCTTCAGCACCTGAAATGTCTCCTCTGCACCTGTTAATAGACAGCAGGAGCAAATTAATGTCTTCAGCCTCCTTCAGGGCCTGAAATGTCTCCTCTGCACCTGTTAATAGACAGCAGGAGCAAAGTAATGTCCTCAGCCTCCTTCAGGACCTGAAATGTCTCCTCTGCACATGGTTCTAGACAGCAGGAGCACATTAATCCTTCAGCACCTGAAATGTCTCCTCTGCACCTGATAATAGACAGCAGGAGCAAATTAATGTCCTCAGCCTCCTTCAGGGCCTGAAATGTCTCCTCTGCACATGGTTCTAGACAGCGGGAGCAAAGTAATGTCCTCAGCCTCCTTCAGCACCTGAAATGTCCCCTCTGCACCTGATAATAGACAGCAGGAGCAAATTAATGTCCTCAGCCTCCTTCAGGGCCTGAAATGTCTCCTCTGCACATGGTTCTAGACAGCAGGAGCAAATTAATGTCCTCAGCCTCCTTCAGCACCTGAAATGTCTCCTCTGCACATGGTTCTAGACAGCAGGAGCAAATTAATGTCCTCAGCCTCCTTCAGCACCTGAAATGTCTCCTCTGCACCTGTTAATAGACAGCAGGAGCAAATTAATGTCCTCAGCCTCCTTCAGGGCCTGAAATGTCTCCTCTGCACATGGTTCTAGACAGCAGGAGCAAATTAATGTCCTCAGCCTCCTTCAGCACCTGAAATGTCTCCTCTGCACCTGATAATAGACAGCAGGAGCAAACTAATGACCTCAGCCTCCTTCAGCACCTGAAATGTCACCTCTGCACATGGTTCTTGACAGCAGGAGCAAACTAATGTCCTCAGCCTCCTTCAGGACCTGAAATGTCTCCTCTGCACATGGTTATAGACAGCAGGAGCAAATTAATGTCCTCAGCCTCCTTCAGCACCTGAAATGTCTCCTCTGCACCTGATAATAGACAGCAGGAGCAAATTAATGTCCTCAGCCTCCTTCAGCACCTGAAATGTCTCCTCTACACCTGATAATAGACAGCAGGAGCAAATTAATGTCCTCAGCCTCCTTCAGCACCTGAAATGTCTCCTCTGCACCTGATAATAGACAGCAGGAGCAAATTAATGTCCTCAGCCTCCTTCAGCACCTGAAATGTCTCCTCTGCACATGGTTCTAGACAGCAGGAGCATATTAATGTCCTCAGCCTCCTTCAGCACCTGAAATGTCTCCTCTGTACCTGATAATAGACAGCAGGAGCAAATTAATGTCCTCAGCCTCCTTCAGCACCTGAAATGTCTCCTCTGCACCTGATAATAGACAGCAGGAGCAAATTAATGTCCTCAGCCTCCTTCAGCACCTGAAATGTCTCCTCTGCACATGGTTCTTGACAGCAGGAGCAAATTAATGTCCTCAGCCTCCTTCAGGGCCTGAAATGTCTCCTCTGCACATGGTTCTAGACAGCAGGAGCAAATTAATGTCCTCAGCCTCCTTCAGGACCTGAAATGTCTCCTCTGCACATGGTTCTTGACAGCAGGAGCACATGAATGTCCTTAGTCTCCTTCAGCACCTGAAATGTCTCCTCTGCACCTGTTAATAGACAGCAGGAGCAAATTAATGTCCTCAGCCTCCTTCAGCACCTGAAATGTCTCCTCTACACCTGATAATAGACAGCAGGAGCAAATTAATGTCCTCAGCCTCCTTCAGCACCTGAAATGTCTCCTCTGCACCTGATAATAGACAGCAGGAGCAAAGTAATGTCCTCAGCCTCCTTCAGCACCTGAAATGTCTCCTCTGCACCTGATAATAGACAGCAGGAGCAAATTAATGTCCTCAGCCTCCTTCAGCACCTGAAATGTCTCCTCTGCACATGGTTCTAGACAGCAGGAGCATATTAATGTCCTCAGCCTCCTTCAGCACCTGAAATGTCTCCTCTGTACCTGATAATAGACAGCAGGAGCAAATTAATGTCCTCAGCCTCCTTCGGCACCTGAAATGTCTTCTCTGCACCTGATAATAGACAGCAGGAGCATATTAATGTCCTCAGCCTCCTTCAGCACCTGAAATGTCTCCTCTGCACCTGATAATAGACAGCAGGAGCAAATTAATGTCCTCAGCCTCCTTCAGCACCTGAAATGTCTCCTCTGCACATGGTTCTTGACAGCAGGAGCAAATTAATGTCCTCAGCCTCCTTCAGCACCTGAAATGTCTCCTCTGCACCTGTTAATAGACAGCAGGAGCACATTAATGTCCTCAGCCTCCTTCAGCACCTGAAATGTCTCCTCTGCACCTGATTCTTGACAGCAGGAGCATATTAATGTCCTCAGCCTCCTTCAGCACCTGAAATGTCTCCTCTGCACCTGATTCTTGACAGCAGGAGCATATTAATGTCCTCAGCCTCCTTCAGCACCTGAAATGTCTCCTCTGCACCTGATAATTGACAGCAGGAGCAAACTAATGTCCTCAGCCTCCTTCAGGGCCTGAAATGTCTCCTCTGCACATGGTTCTTGACAGCAGGAGCAAACTAATGTCCTCAGCCTCCTTCAGGACCTGAAATGTCTCCTCTGCACATGGTTATAGACAGCAGGAGCAAATTAATGTCCTCAGCCTCCTTCAGCACCTGAAATGTCTCCTCTGCACCTGTTAATAGACAGCAGGAGCAAAGTAATGTCCTCAGCCTCCTTCAGGACCTGAAATGTCTCCTCTGCACATGGTTCTAGACAGCAGGAGCACATTAATCCTTCAGCACCTGAAATGTCTCCTCTGCACCTGATAATAGACAGCAGGAGCAAATTAATGTCCTCGGCCTCCTTCAGGGCCTGAAATGTCTCCTCTGCACATGGTTCTAGACAGCAGGAGCAAATTAATGTCCTCAGCCTCCTTCAGCACCTGAAATGTCTCCTCTGCACATGGTTCTAGACAGCAGGAGCAAACTAATGTCCTCAGCCTCCTTCAGGGCCTGAAATGTCTCCTCTGCACATGGTTCTTGACAGCAGGAGCAAACTAATGTCCTCAGCCTCCTTCAGGACCTGAAATGTCTCCTCTGCACATGGTTATAGACAGCAGGAGCAAATTAATGTCCTCAGCCTCCTTCAGCACCTGAAATGTCTCCTCTGCACCTGTTAATAGACAGCAGGAGCAAAGTAATGTCCTCAGCCTCCTTCAGGACCTGAAATGTCTCCTCTGCACATGGTTCTAGACAGCAGGAGCACATTAATCCTTCAGCACCTGAAATGTCTCCTCTGCACCTGATAATAGACAGCAGGAGCAAATTAATGTCCTCGGCCTCCTTCAGGGCCTGAAATGTCTCCTCTGCACATGGTTCTAGACAGCAGGAGCAAATTAATGTCCTCAGCCTCCTTCAGCACCTGAAATGTCTCCTCTGCACATGGTTCTAGACAGCAGGAGCAAATTAATGTCCTCAGCCTCCTTCAGGACCTGAAATGTCTCCTCTGCACATGGTTCTAGACAGCAGGAGCAAATTAATGTCCTCAGCCTCCTTCAGGGCCTGAAATGTCTCCTCTGCACATGGTTCTAGACAGCAGGAGCAAATTAATGTCCTCAGCCTCCTTCAGCACCTGAAATGTCTCCTCTGCACATGGTTCTAGACAGCAGGAGCAAATTAATGTCCTCAGCCTCCTTCAGCACCTGAAATGTCTCCTCTGCACCTGTTAATAGACAGCAGGAGCAAATTAATGTCCTCAGCCTCCTTCAGGGCCTGAAATGTCTCCTCTGCACATGGTTCTAGACAGCAGGAGCAAATTAATGTCCTCAGCCTCCTTCAGCACCTGAAATGTCTCCTCTGCACCTGATAATAGACAGCAGGAGCAAACTAATGACCTCAGCCTCCTTCAGCACCTGAACTGTCTCCTCTGCACATGGTTCTTGACAGCAGGAGCAAACTAATGTCCTCAGCCTCCTTCAGGACCTGAAATGTCTCCTCTGCACATGGTTATAGACAGCAGGAGCAAATTAATGTCCTCAGCCTCCTTCAGCACCTGAAATGTCTCCTCTGCACCTGTTAATAGACAGCAGGAGCAAAGTAATGTCCTCAGCCTCCTTCAGGACCTGAAATGTCTCCTCTGCACATGGTTCTAGACAGCAGGAGCACATTAATCCTTCAGCACCTGAAATGTCTCCTCTGCACCTGATAATAGACAGCAGGAGCAAATTAATGTCCTCAGCCTCCTTCAGGGCCTGAAATGTCTCCTCTGCACATGGTTCTAGACAGTAGGAGCAAATTAATGTCCTCAGCCTCCTTCAGCACCTGAAATGTCTCCTCTGCACATGGTTCTAGACAGCAGGAGCAAATTAATGTCCTCAGCCTCCTTCAGGACCTGAAATGTCTCCTCTGCACCTGATAATTGACAGCAGGAGCATATTAATGTCCTCAGCCTCCTTCAGCACCTGAAATGTCTCCTCTGCACCTGATAATTGACAGCAGGAGCATATTAATGTCCTCAGCCTCCTTCAGCACCTGAAATGTCTCCTCTGCACCTGATAATTGACAGCAGGAGCATATTAATGTCCTCAGCCTCCTTCAGCACCTGAAATGTCTCCTCTGCACCTGATAATTGACAGCAGGAGCATATTAATGTCCTCAGCCTCCTTCAGCACCTGAAATGTCTCCTCTGCACCTGATAATTGACAGCAGGAGCAAACTAATGTCCTCAGCCTCCTTCAGCACCTGAAATGTCTCCTCTGCACCTGTTAATAGACAGCAGGAGCAAATTAATGTCTTCAGCCTCCTTCAGGGCCTGAAATGTCTCCTCTGCACCTGTTAATAGACAGCAGGAGCAAAGTAATGTCCTCAGCCTCCTTCAGGACCTGAAATGTCTCCTCTGCACATGGTTCTAGACAGCAGGAGCACATTAATTTCCTTCAGCACCTGAAATGTCTCCTCTGCACCTGATAATAGACAGCAGGAGCAAATTAATGTCCTCAGCCTCCTTCAGGGCCTGAAATGTCTCCTCTGCACATGGTTCTAGACAGCGGGAGCAAAGTAATGTCCTCAGCCTCCTTCAGCACCTGAAATGTCCCCTCTGCACCTGATAATAGACAGCAGGAGCAAATTAATGTCCTCAGCCTCCTTCAGGGCCTGAAATGTCTCCTCTGCACATGGTTCTTGACAGCAGGAGCAAACTAATGTCCTCAGCCTCCTTCAGGACCTGAAATGTCTCCTCTGCACATGGTTATAGACAGCAGGAGCAAATTAATGTCCTCAGCCTCCTTCAGCACCTGAAATGTCTCCTCTGCACCTGATAATAGACAGCAGGAGCAAATTAATGTCCTCAGCCTCCTTCAGGGCCTGAAATGTCTCCTCTGCACATGGTTCTAGACAGCAGGAGCAAATTAATGTCCTCAGCCTCCTTCAGGGCCTGAAATGTCTCCTCTGCACATGGTTCTAGACAGCAGGAGCAAATTAATGTCCTCAGCCTCCTTCAGGACCTGAAATGTCTCCTCTGCACATGGTTCTTGACAGCAGGAGCACATGAATGTCCTTAGTCTCCTTCAGCACCTGAAATGTCTCCTCTGCACCTGTTAATAGACAGCAGGAGCAAATTAATGTCCTCAGCCTCCTTCAGCACCTGAAATGTCTCCTCTACACCTGATAATAGACAGCAGGAGCAAATTAATGTCCTCAGCCTCCTTCAGCACCTGAAATGTCTTCTCTGCACCTGATAATAGACAGCAGGAGCAAATTAATGTCCTCAGCCTCCTTCAGCACCTGAAATGTCTCCTCTGCACATGGTTCTAGACAGCAGGAGCATATTAATGTCCTCAGCCTCCTTCAGCACCTGAAATGTCTCCTCTGTACCTGATAATAGACAGCAGGAGCAAATTAATGTCCTCAGCCTCCTTCAGCACCTGAAATGTCTCCTCTGCACCTGATAATAGACAGCAGGAGCAAATTAATGTCCTCAGCCTCCTTCAGCACCTGAAATGTCTCCTCTGCACATGGTTCTTGACAGCAGGAGCAAATTAATGTCCTCAGCCTCCTTCAGGGCCTGAAATGTCTCCTCTGCACATGGTTCTAGACAGCAGGAGCAAATTAATGTCCTCAGCCTCCTTCAGGACCTGAAATGTCTCCTCTGCACATGGTTCTTGACAGCAGGAGCACATGAATGTCCTTAGTCTCCTTCAGCACCTGAAATGTCTCCTCTGCACCTGTTAATAGACAGCAGGAGCAAATTAATGTCCTCAGCCTCCTTCAGCACCTGAAATGTCTCCTCTACACCTGATAATAGACAGCAGGAGCAAATTAATGTCCTCAGCCTCCTTCAGCACCTGAAATGTCTCCTCTGCACCTGATAATAGACAGCAGGAGCAAAGTAATGTCCTCAGCCTCCTTCAGCACCTGAAATGTCTCCTCTGCACATGGTTCTAGACAGCAGGAGCATATTAATGTCCTCAGCCTCCTTCAGCACCTGAAATGTCTCCTCTGTACCTGATAATAGACAGCAGGAGCAAATTAATGTCCTCAGCCTCCTTCGGCACCTGAAATGTCTTCTCTGCACCTGATAATAGACAGCAGGAGCATATTAATGTCCTCAGCCTCCTTCAGCACCTGAAATGTCTCCTCTGCACCTGATAATAGACAGCAGGAGCAAATTAATGTCCTCAGCCTCCTTCAGCACCTGAAATGTCTCCTCTGCACATGGTTCTTGACAGCAGGAGCAAATTAATGTCCTCAGCCTCCTTCAGCACCTGAAATGTCTCCTCTGCACCTGTTAATAGACAGCAGGAGCACATTAATGTCCTCAGCCTCCTTCAGCACCTGAAATGTCTCCTCTGCACCTGATTCTTGACAGCAGGAGCATATTAATGTCCTCAGCCTCCTTCAGCACCTGAAATGTCTCCTCTGCACCTGATTCTTGACAGCAGGAGCATATTAATGTCCTCAGCCTCCTTCAGCACCTGAAATGTCTCCTCTGCACCTGATAATTGACAGCAGGAGCAAACTAATGTCCTCAGCCTCCTTCAGGGCCTGAAATGTCTCCTCTGCACATGGTTCTTGACAGCAGGAGCAAACTAATGTCCTCAGCCTCCTTCAGGACCTGAAATGTCTCCTCTGCACATGGTTATAGACAGCAGGAGCAAATTAATGTCCTCAGCCTCCTTCAGCACCTGAAATGTCTCCTCTGCACCTGATAATAGACAGCAGGAGCAAATTAATGTCCTCAGCCTCCTTCGGGGCCTGAAATGTCTCCTCTGCACCTGTTAATAGACAGCAGGAGCAAAGTAATGTCCTCAGCCTCCTTCAGGACCTGAAATGTCTCCTCTGCACATGGTTCTAGACAGCAGGAGCACATTAATCCTTCAGCACCTGAAATGTCTCCTCTGCACCTGATAATAGACAGCAGGAGCAAATTAATGTCCTCGGCCTCCTTCAGGGCCTGAAATGTCTCCTCTGCACATGGTTCTAGACAGCAGGAGCAAATTAATGTCCTCAGCCTCCTTCAGCACCTGAAATGTCTCCTCTGCACATGGTTCTAGACAGCAGGAGCAAATTAATGTCCTCAGCCTCCTTCAGCACCTGAAATGTCTCCTCTGCACATGGTTCTAGACAGCAGGAGCAAATTAATGTCCTCAGCCTCCTTCAGCACCTGAAATGTCTCCTCTGCACCTGTTAATAGACAGCAGGAGCAAATTAATGTCCTCAGCCTCCTTCAGGGCCTGAAATGTCTCCTCTGCACATGGTTCTAGACAGCAGGAGCAAATTAATGTCCTCAGCCTCCTTCAGCACCTGAACTGTCTCCTCTGCACATGGTTCTTGACAGCAGGAGCAAACTAATGTCCTCAGCCTCCTTCAGGACCTGAAATGTCTCCTCTGCACATGGTTATAGACAGCAGGAGCAAATTAATGTCCTCAGCCTCCTTCAGCACCTGAAATGTCTCCTCTGCACCTGTTAATAGACAGCAGGAGCAAAGTAATGTCCTCAGCCTCCTTCAGGACCTGAAATGTCTCCTCTGCACATGGTTCTAGACAGCAGGAGCACATTAATCCTTCAGCACCTGAAATGTCTCCTCTGCACCTGATAATAGACAGCAGGAGCAAATTAATGTCCTCAGCCTCCTTCAGGGCCTGAAATGTCTCCTCTGCACATGGTTCTAGACAGTAGGAGCAAATTAATGTCCTCAGGCTCCTTCAGCACCTGAAATGTCTCCTCTGCACATGGTTCTAGACAGCAGGAGCAAATTAATGTCCTCAGCCTCCTTCAGGACCTGAAATGTCTCCTCTGCACTTGTTAATAGACAGCAGGAGCACATTAATGTCCTCAGCCTCCTTCAGCACCTGAAATGTCTCCTCTGCACCTGATAATTGACAGCAGGAGCATATTAATGTCCTCAGCCTCCTTCAGCACCTGAAATGTCTCCTCTGCACCTGATAATTGACAGCAGGAGCATATTAATGTCCTCAGCCTCCTTCAGCACCTGAAATGTCTCCTCTGCACCTGATAATTGACAGCAGGAGCATATTAATGTCCTCAGCCTCCTTCAGCACCTGAAATGTCTCCTCTGCACCTGATAATTGACAGCAGGAGCAAACTAATGTCCTCAGCCTCCTTCAGCACCTGAAATGTCTCCTCTGCACCTGTTAATAGACAGCAGGAGCAAATTAATGTCCTCAGCCTCCTTCAGCACCTGAAATGTCTCCTCTGCACCTGTTAATAGACAGCAGGAGCAAATTAATGTCTTCAGCCTCCTTCAGGGCCTGAAATGTCTCCTCTGCACCTGTTAATAGACAGCAGGAGCAAAGTAATGTCCTCAGCCTCCTTCAGGACCTGAAATGTCTCCTCTGCACATGGTTCTAGACAGCAGGAGCACATTAATTCCTTCAGCACCTGAAATGTCTCCTCTGCACCTGATAATAGACAGCAGGAGCAAATTAATGTCCTCAGCCTCCTTCAGGGCCTGAAATGTCTCCTCTGCACATGGTTCTAGACAGCGGGAGCAAAGTAATGTCCTCAGCCTCCTTCAGCACCTGAAATGTCCCCTCTGCACCTGATAATAGACAGCAGGAGCAAATTAATGTCCTCAGCCTCCTTCAGCACCTGAAATGTCTCCTCTGCACATGGTTCTAGACAGCAGGAGCAAATTAATGTCCTCAGCCTCCTTCAGCACCTGAAATGTCTCCTCTGCACCTGATAATAGACAGCAGGAGCAAACTAATGACCTCAGCCTCCTTCAGCACCTGAAATGTCACCTCTGCACATGGTTCTTGACAGCAGGAGCAAACTAATGTCCTCAGCCTCCTTCAGGACCTGAAATGTCTCCTCTGCACATGGTTATAGACAGCAGGAGCAAATTAATGTCCTCAGCCTCCTTCAGCACCTGAAATGTCTCCTCTGCACCTGATAATAGACAGCAGGAGCAAATTAATGTCCTCAGCCTCCTTCAGGGCCTGAAATGTCTCCTCTGCACATGGTTCTAGACAGCAGGAGCAAATTAATGTCCTCAGCCTCCTTCAGGGCCTGAAATGTCTCCTCTGCACATGGTTCTAGACAGCAGGAGCAAATTAATGTCCTCAGCCTCCTTCAGGACCTGAAATGTCTCCTCTGCACATGGTTCTTGACAGCAGGAGCACATGAATGTCCTTAGTCTCCTTCAGCACCTGAAATGTCTCCTCTGCACCTGTTAATAGACAGCAGGAGCAAATTAATGTCCTCAGCCTCCTTCAGCACCTGAAATGTCTCCTCTACACCTGATAATAGACAGCAGGAGCAAATTAATGTCCTCAGCCTCCTTCAGCACCTGAAATGTCTCCTCTGCACCTGATAATAGACAGCAGGAGCAAATTAATGTCCTCAGCCTCCTTCAGCACCTGAAATGTCTCCTCTGCACATGGTTCTAGACAGCAGGAGCATATTAATGTCCTCAGCCTCCTTCAGCACCTGAAATGTCTCCTCTGTACCTGATAATAGACAGCAGGAGCAAATTAATGTCCTCAGCCTCCTTCAGCACCTGAAATGTCTCCTCTGCACCTGATAATAGACAGCAGGAGCAAATTAATGTCCTCAGCCTCCTTCAGCACCTGAAATGTCTCCTCTGCACATGGTTCTTGACAGCAGGAGCAAATTAATGTCCTCAGCCTCCTTCAGGGCCTGAAATGTCTCCTCTGCACATGGTTCTAGACAGCAGGAGCAAATTAATGTCCTCAGCCTCCTTCAGGACCTGAAATGTCTCCTCTGCACATGGTTCTAGACAGCAGGAGCAAATTAATGTCCTCAGCCTCCTTCAGGACCTGAAATGTCTCCTCTGCACATGGTTCTTGACAGCAGGAGCACATGAATGTCCTTAGTCTCCTTCAGCACCTGAAATGTCTCCTCTGCACCTGTTAATAGACAGCAGGAGCAAATTAATGTCCTCAGCCTCCTTCAGCACCTGAAATGTCTCCTCTACACCTGATAATAGACAGCAGGAGCAAATTAATGTCCTCAGCCTCCTTCAGCACCTGAAATGTCTCCTCTGCACCTGATAATAGACAGCAGGAGCAAAGTAATGTCCTCAGCCTCCTTCAGCACCTGAAATGTCTCCTCTGCACATGGTTCTAGACAGCAGGAGCATATTAATGTCCTCAGCCTCCTTCAGCACCTGAAATGTCTCCTCTGTACCTGATAATAGACAGCAGGAGCAAATTAATGTCCTCAGCCTCCTTCGGCACCTGAAATGTCTTCTCTGCACCTGATAATAGACAGCAGGAGCATATTAATGTCCTCAGCCTCCTTCAGCACCTGAAATGTCTCCTCTGCACCTGATAATAGACAGCAGGAGCAAATTAATGTCCTCAGCCTCCTTCAGCACCTGAAATGTCTCCTCTGCACATGGTTCTTGACAGCAGGAGCAAATTAATGTCCTCAGCCTCCTTCAGCACCTGAAATGTCTCCTCTGCACCTGTTAATAGACAGCAGGAGCACATTAATGTCCTCAGCCTCCTTCAGCACCTGAAATGTCTCCTCTGCACCTGATTCTTGACAGCAGGAGCATATTAATGTCCTCAGCCTCCTTCAGCACCTGAAATGTCTCCTCTGCACCTGATTCTTGACAGCAGGAGCATATTAATGTCCTCAGCCTCCTTCAGCACCTGAAATGTCTCCTCTGCACCTGATAATTGACAGCAGGAGCAAACTAATGTCCTCAGCCTCCTTCAGGGCCTGAAATGTCTCCTCTGCACATGGTTCTTGACAGCAGGAGCAAACTAATGTCCTCAGCCTCCTTCAGGACCTGAAATGTCTCCTCTGCACATGGTTATAGACAGCAGGAGCAAATTAATGTCCTCAGCCTCCTTCAGCACCTGAAATGTCTCCTCTGCACCTGATAATAGACAGCAGGAGCAAATTAATGTCCTCAGCCTCCTTCGGGGCCTGAAATGTCTCCTCTGCACCTGTTAATAGACAGCAGGAGCAAAGTAATGTCCTCAGCCTCCTTCAGGACCTGAAATGTCTCCTCTGCACATGGTTCTAGACAGCAGGAGCACATTAATCCTTCAGCACCTGAAATGTCTCCTCTGCACCTGATAATAGACAGCAGGAGCAAATTAATGTCCTCGGCCTCCTTCAGGGCCTGAAATGTCTCCTCTGCACATGGTTCTAGACAGCAGGAGCAAATTAATGTCCTCAGCCTCCTTCAGCACCTGAAATGTCTCCTCTGCACATGGTTCTAGACAGCAGGAGCAAATTAATGTCCTCAGCCTCCTTCAGCACCTGAAATGTCTCCTCTGCACATGGTTCTAGACAGCAGGAGCAAATTAATGTCCTCAGCCTCCTTCAGCACCTGAAATGTCTCCTCTGCACCTGTTAATAGACAGCAGGAGCAAATTAATGTCCTCAGCCTCCTTCAGGGCCTGAAATGTCTCCTCTGCACATGGTTCTAGACAGCAGGAGCAAATTAATGTCCTCAGCCTCCTTCAGCACCTGAACTGTCTCCTCTGCACATGGTTCTTGACAGCAGGAGCAAACTAATGTCCTCAGCCTCCTTCAGGACCTGAAATGTCTCCTCTGCACATGGTTATAGACAGCAGGAGCAAATTAATGTCCTCAGCCTCCTTCAGCACCTGAAATGTCTCCTCTGCACATGGTTCTTGACAGCAGGAGCAAATTAATGTCCTCAGCCTCCTTCAGCACCTGAAATGTCTCCTCTGCACCTGTTAATAGACAGCAGGAGCACATTAATGTCCTCAGCCTCCTTCAGCACCTGAAATGTCTCCTCTGCACCTGATTCTTGACAGCAGGAGCATATTAATGTCCTCAGCCTCCTTCAGCACCTGAAATGTCTCCTCTGCACCTGATTCTTGACAGCAGGAGCATATTAATGTCCTCAGCCTCCTTCAGCACCTGAAATGTCTCCTCTGCACCTGATAATTGACAGCAGGAGCAAACTAATGTCCTCAGCCTCCTTCAGGGCCTGAAATGTCTCCTCTGCACATGGTTCTTGACAGCAGGAGCAAACTAATGTCCTCAGCCTCCTTCAGGACCTGAAATGTCTCCTCTGCACATGGTTATAGACAGCAGGAGCAAATTAATGTCCTCAGCCTCCTTCAGCACCTGAAATGTCTCCTCTGCACCTGATAATAGACAGCAGGAGCAAATTAATGTCCTCAGCCTCCTTCGGGGCCTGAAATGTCTCCTCTGCACCTGTTAATAGACAGCAGGAGCAAAGTAATGTCCTCAGCCTCCTTCAGGACCTGAAATGTCTCCTCTGCACATGGTTCTAGACAGCAGGAGCACATTAATCCTTCAGCACCTGAAATGTCTCCTCTGCACCTGATAATAGACAGCAGGAGCAAATTAATGTCCTCGGCCTCCTTCAGGGCCTGAAATGTCTCCTCTGCACATGGTTCTAGACAGCAGGAGCAAATTAATGTCCTCAGCCTCCTTCAGCACCTGAAATGTCTCCTCTGCACATGGTTCTAGACAGCAGGAGCAAATTAATGTCCTCAGCCTCCTTCAGCACCTGAAATGTCTCCTCTGCACATGGTTCTAGACAGCAGGAGCAAATTAATGTCCTCAGCCTCCTTCAGCACCTGAAATGTCTCCTCTGCACCTGTTAATAGACAGCAGGAGCAAATTAATGTCCTCAGCCTCCTTCAGGGCCTGAAATGTCTCCTCTGCACATGGTTCTTGACAGCAGGAGCAAACTAATGTCCTCAGCCTCCTTCAGGACCTGAAATGTCTCCTCTGCACATGGTTATAGACAGCAGGAGCAAATTAATGTCCTCAGCCTCCTTCAGCACCTGAAATGTCTCCTCTGCACCTGTTAATAGACAGCAGGAGCAAAGTAATGTCCTCAGCCTCCTTCAGGACCTGAAATGTCTCCTCTGCACATGGTTCTAGACAGCAGGAGCACATTAATCCTTCAGCACCTGAAATGTCTCCTCTGCACCTGATAATAGACAGCAGGAGCAAATTAATGTCCTCAGCCTCCTTCAGGGCCTGAAATGTCTCCTCTGCACATGGTTCTAGACAGTAGGAGCAAATTAATGTCCTCAGGCTCCTTCAGCACCTGAAATGTCTCCTCTGCACATGGTTCTAGACAGCAGGAGCAAATTAATGTCCTCAGCCTCCTTCAGGACCTGAAATGTCTCCTCTGCACTTGTTAATAGACAGCAGGAGCACATTAATGTCCTCAGCCTCCTTCAGCACCTGAAATGTCTCCTCTGCACCTGATAATTGACAGCAGGAGCATATTAATGTCCTCAGCCTCCTTCAGCACCTGAAATGTCTCCTCTGCACCTGATAATTGACAGCAGGAGCATATTAATGTCCTCAGCCTCCTTCAGCACCTGAAATGTCTCCTCTGCACCTGATAATTGACAGCAGGAGCATATTAATGTCCTCAGCCTCCTTCAGCACCTGAAATGTCTCCTCTGCACCTGATAATTGACAGCAGGAGCAAACTAATGTCCTCAGCCTCCTTCAGCACCTGAAATGTCTCCTCTGCACCTGTTAATAGACAGCAGGAGCAAATTAATGTCCTCAGCCTCCTTCAGCACCTGAAATGTCTCCTCTGCACCTGTTAATAGACAGCAGGAGCAAATTAATGTCTTCAGCCTCCTTCAGGGCCTGAAATGTCTCCTCTGCACCTGTTAATAGACAGCAGGAGCAAAGTAATGTCCTCAGCCTCCTTCAGGACCTGAAATGTCTCCTCTGCACATGGTTCTAGACAGCAGGAGCACATTAATCCTTCAGCACCTGAAATGTCTCCTCTGCACCTGATAATAGACAGCAGGAGCAAATTAATGTCCTCAGCCTCCTTCAGGGCCTGAAATGTCTCCTCTGCACATGGTTCTAGACAGCGGGAGCAAAGTAATGTCCTCAGCCTCCTTCAGCACCTGAAATGTCCCCTCTGCACCTGATAATAGACAGCAGGAGCAAATTAATGTCCTCAGCCTCCTTCAGCACCTGAAATGTCTCCTCTGCACATGGTTCTAGACAGCAGGAGCAAATTAATGTCCTCAGCCTCCTTCAGCACCTGAAATGTCTCCTCTGCACCTGATAATAGACAGCAGGAGCAAACTAATGACCTCAGCCTCCTTCAGCACCTGAAATGTCACCTCTGCACATGGTTCTTGACAGCAGGAGCAAACTAATGTCCTCAGCCTCCTTCAGGACCTGAAATGTCTCCTCTGCACATGGTTATAGACAGCAGGAGCAAATTAATGTCCTCAGCCTCCTTCAGCACCTGAAATGTCTCCTCTGCACCTGATAATAGACAGCAGGAGCAAATTAATGTCCTCAGCCTCCTTCAGGGCCTGAAATGTCTCCTCTGCACATGGTTCTAGACAGCAGGAGCAAATTAATGTCCTCAGCCTCCTTCAGGGCCTGAAATGTCTCCTCTGCACATGGTTCTAGACAGCAGGAGCAAATTAATGTCCTCAGCCTCCTTCAGGACCTGAAATGTCTCCTCTGCACATGGTTCTTGACAGCAGGAGCACATGAATGTCCTTAGTCTCCTTCAGCACCTGAAATGTCTCCTCTGCACCTGTTAATAGACAGCAGGAGCAAATTAATGTCCTCAGCCTCCTTCAGCACCTGAAATGTCTCCTCTACACCTGATAATAGACAGCAGGAGCAAATTAATGTCCTCAGCCTCCTTCAGCACCTGAAATGTCTCCTCTGCACCTGATAATAGACAGCAGGAGCAAATTAATGTCCTCAGCCTCCTTCAGCACCTGAAATGTCTCCTCTGCACATGGTTCTAGACAGCAGGAGCATATTAATGTCCTCAGCCTCCTTCAGCACCTGAAATGTCTCCTCTGTACCTGATAATAGACAGCAGGAGCAAATTAATGTCCTCAGCCTCCTTCAGCACCTGAAATGTCTCCTCTGCACCTGATAATAGACAGCAGGAGCAAATTAATGTCCTCAGCCTCCTTCAGCACCTGAAATGTCTCCTCTGCACATGGTTCTTGACAGCAGGAGCAAATTAATGTCTTCAGCCTCCTTCAGGGCCTGAAATGTCTCCTCTGCACATGGTTCTAGACAGCAGGAGCAAATTAATGTCCTCAGCCTCCTTCAGGACCTGAAATGTCTCCTCTGCACATGGTTCTTGACAGCAGGAGCACATGAATGTCCTTAGTCTCCTTCAGCACCTGAAATGTCTCCTCTGCACCTGTTAATAGACAGCAGGAGCAAATTAATGTCCTCAGCCTCCTTCAGCACCTGAAATGTCTCCTCTACACCTGATAATAGACAGCAGGAGCAAATTAATGTCCTCAGCCTCCTTCAGCACCTGAAATGTCTCCTCTGCACCTGATAATAGACAGCAGGAGCAAAGTAATGTCCTCAGCCTCCTTCAGCACCTGAAATGTCTCCTCTGCACCTGATAATAGACAGCAGGAGCAAATTAATGTCCTCAGCCTCCTTCAGCACCTGAAATGTCTCCTCTGCACATGGTTCTAGACAGCAGGAGCATATTAATGTCCTCAGCCTCCTTCAGCACCTGAAATGTCTCCTCTGTACCTGATAATAGACAGCAGGAGCAAATTAATGTCCTCAGCCTCCTTCGGCACCTGAAATGTCTTCTCTGCACCTGATAATAGACAGCAGGAGCATATTAATGTCCTCAGCCTCCTTCAGCACCTGAAATGTCTCCTCTGCACCTGATAATAGACAGCAGGAGCAAATTAATGTCCTCAGCCTCCTTCAGCACCTGAAATGTCTCCTCTGCACATGGTTCTTGACAGCAGGAGCAAATTAATGTCCTCAGCCTCCTTCAGCACCTGAAATGTCTCCTCTGCACCTGTTAATAGACAGCAGGAGCACATTAATGTCCTCAGCCTCCTTCAGCACCTGAAATGTCTCCTCTGCACCTGATTCTTGACAGCAGGAGCATATTAATGTCCTCAGCCTCCTTCAGCACCTGAAATGTCTCCTCTGCACCTGATTCTTGACAGCAGGAGCATATTAATGTCCTCAGCCTCCTTCAGCACCTGAAATGTCTCCTCTGCACCTGATAATTGACAGCAGGAGCAAACTAATGTCCTCAGCCTCCTTCAGGGCCTGAAATGTCTCCTCTGCACATGGTTCTTGACAGCAGGAGCAAACTAATGTCCTCAGCCTCCTTCAGGACCTGAAATGTCTCCTCTGCACATGGTTATAGACAGCAGGAGCAAATTAATGTCCTCAGCCTCCTTCAGCACCTGAAATGTCTCCTCTGCACCTGATAATAGACAGCAGGAGCAAATTAATGTCCTCAGCCTCCTTCGGGGTCTGAAATGTCTCCTCTGCACCTGTTAATAGACAGCAGGAGCAAAGTAATGTCCTCAGCCTCCTTCAGGACCTGAAATGTCTCCTCTGCACATGGTTCTAGACAGCAGGAGCACATTAATCCTTCAGCACCTGAAATGTCTCCTCTGCACCTGATAATAGACAGCAGGAGCAAATTAATGTCCTCGGCCTCCTTCAGGGCCTGAAATGTCTCCTCTGCACATGGTTCTAGACAGCAGGAGCAAATTAATGTCCTCAGCCTCCCTCAGCACCTGAAATGTCTCCTCTGCACATGGTTCTAGACAGCAGGAGCAAATTAATGTCCTCAGCCTCCTTCAGGACCTGAAATGTCTCCTCTGCACATGGTTCTAGACAGCAGGAGCAAATTAATGTCCTCAGCCTCCTTCAGGGCCTGAAATGTCTCCTCTGCACATGGTTCTAGACAGCAGGAGCAAATTAATGTCCTCAGCCTCCTTCAGGACCTGAAATGTCTCCTCTGCACTTGTTAATAGACAGCAGGAGCACATTAATGTCCTCAGCCTCCTTCAGCACCTGAAATGTCTCCTCTGCACCTGATAATTGACAGCAGGAGCATATTAATGTCCTCAGCCTCCTTCAGCACCTGAAATGTCTCCTCTGCACCTGATAATTGACAGCAGGAGCAAACTAATGTCCTCAGCCTCCTTCAGGACCTGAAATGTCTCCTCTGCACATGGTTATAGACAGCAGGAGCAAATTAATGTCCTCAGCCTCCTTCAGCACCTGAAATGTCTCCTCTGCACATGGTTCTAGACAGCAGGAGCAAATTAATGTCCTCAGCCTCCTTCAGCACCTGAAATGTCTCCTCTGCACCTGTTAATAGACAGCAGGAGCAAAGTAATGTCCTCAGCCTCCTTCAGGACCTGAAATGTCTCCTCTGCACATGGTTCTAGACAGCAGGAGCACATTAATCCTTCAGCACCTGAAATGTCTCCTCTGCACCTGATAATAGACAGCAGGAGCAAATTAATGTCCTCAGCCTCCTTCAGGGCCTGAAATGTCTCCTCTGCACATGGTTCTAGACAGCAGGAGCAAATTAATGTCCTCAGCCTCCTTCAGCACCTGAAATGTCTCCTCTGCACATGGTTCTAGACAGCAGGAGCAAATTAATGTCCTCAGGCTCCTTCAGCACCTGAAATGTCCCCTCTGCACCTGATAATAGACAGCAGGAGCAAATTAATGTCCTCAGCCTCCTTCAGGACCTGAAATGTCTCCTCTGCACATGGTTCTAGACAGCAGGAGCAAATTAATGTCCTCAGCCTCCTTCAGGACCTGAAATGTCTCCTCTGCACTTGTTAATAGACAGCAGGAGCACATTAATGTCCTCAGCCTCCTTCAGCACCTGAAATGTCTCCTCTGCACCTGATTCTTGACAGCAGGAGCATATTAATGTCCTCAGCCTCCTTCAGCACCTGAAATGTCTCCTCTGCACATGATTCTTGACAGCAGGAGCATATTAATGTCCTCAGCCTCCTTCAGCACCTGAAATGTCTCCTCTGCACCTGATAATTGACAGCAGGAGCAAACTAATGTCCTCAGCCTCCTTCAGGACCTGAAATGTCTCCTCTGCACATGGTTATAGACAGCAGGAGCAAATTAATGTCCTCAGCCTCCTTCAGCACCTGAAATGTCTCCTCTGCACATGGTTCTAGACAGCAGGAGCAAATTAATGTCCTCAGCCTCCTTCAGCACCTGAAATGTCTCCTCTGCACCTGTTAATAGACAGCAGGAGCAAATTAATGTCTTCAGCCTCCTTCAGGGCCTGAAATGTCTCCTCTGCACCTGTTAATAGACAGCAGGAGCAAAGTAATGTCCTCAGCCTCCTTCAGGACCTGAAATGTCTCCTCTGCACATGGTTCTAGACAGCAGGAGCACATTAATCCTTCAGCACCTGAAATGTCTCCTCTGCACCTGATAATAGACAGCAGGAGCAAATTAATGTCCTCAGCCTCCTTCAGGGCCTGAAATGTCTCCTCTGCACATGGTTCTAGACAGCGGGAGCAAATTAATGTCCTCAGCCTCCTTCAGCACCTGAAATGTCTCCTCTGCACATGGTTCTAGACAGCAGGAGCAAATTAATGTCCTCAGGCTCCTTCAGCACCTGAAATGTCCCCTCTGCACCTGATAATAGACAGCAGGAGCAAATTAATGTCCTCAGCCTCCTTCAGGACCTGAAATGTCTCCTCTGCACATGGTTCTAGACAGCAGGAGCAAATTAATGTCCTCAGCCTCCTTCAGGACCTGAAATGTCTCCTCTGCACCTGATAATTGACAGCAGGAGCATATTAATGTCCTCAGCCTCCTTCAGCACCTGAAATGTCTACTCTGCACCTGTTAATAGACAGCAAGAGCAAATTAATGTCCTCAGCCTCCTTCAGCACCTGGAATGTCTCCTCTGCACCTGATAATAGACAGCAGGAGCACATTAATGTCCTCAGCCTCCTTCAGCACCTGAAATGTCTCCTCTGCACCTGTTAATAGACAGCAGGAGCATATTAATGTCCTCAGCCTCCTTCAGCACCTGAAATGTCTCCTCTGCACCTGTTAATAGACAGCAGGAGCAAATTAATGTCCTCAGCCTCCTTCAGCACCTGAAATGTCTCCTCTGCACTTGTTAATAGACAGCAGGAGCACATGAATGTCCTCAGCCTCCTTCAGCACCTGAAATGTCTCCTCTGCACATGGTTCTTGACAGCAGGAGCAAATTAATGTCCTCAGCCTCCTTCAGCACTTGAAATGTCTCCTCTGCACATGGTTCTTGACAGCAGGAGCAAATTAATGTCCTCAGCCTCCTTCAGCACCTGAAATGTCTCCTCTGCACCTGATAATAGACAGCAGGAGCAAATTAATGTCCTCAGCCTCCTTCAGCACCTGAAATGTCTCCTCTGCACATGGTTCTAGACAGCAGGAGCACATTAATGTGCTCGGCCTCCTTCAGCACCTGAAATGTCTCCTCTGCACCTGTTAATAGACAGCAGGAGCACATTAATGTCCTCAGCCTCCTTCAGCACCTGAAATGTCTCCTCTGCACCTGATAATTGACAGCAGGAGCAAACTAATGTCCTCAGCCTCCTTCAGGGCCTGAAATGTCTCCTCTGCACATGGTTCTTGACAGCAGGAGCAAACTAATGTCCTCAGCCTCCTTCAGCACCTGAAATGTCTCCTCTGCACCTGTTAATAGACAGCAGGAGCAAATTAATGTCCTCAGCCTCCTTCAGCACATGAAATGTCTCCTCTGCACCTGTTAATAGACAGCAGGAGCAAATTAATGTCTTCAGCCTCCTTCAGGGCCTGAAATGTCTCCTCTGCACCTGTTAATAGACAGCAGGAGCAAAGTAATGTCCTCAGCCTCCTTCAGGACCTGAAATGTCTCCTCTGCACATGGTTCTAGACAGCAGGAGCACATTAATCCTTCAGCACCTGAAATGTCTCCCTCTGCACCTGATAATAGACAGCAGGAGCAAATTAATGTCCTCAGCCTCCTTCAGGGCCTGAAATGTCTCCTCTGCACATGGTTCTAGACAGCAGGAGCAAATTAATGTCCTCAGGCTCCTTCAGCACCTGAAATGTCCCCTCTGCACCTGATAATAGACAGCAGGAGCAAATTAATGTCCTCAGCCTCCTTCAGCACCTGAAATGTCTACTCTGCACCTGTTAATAGACAGCAGGAGCAAATTAATGTCCTCAGCCTCCTTCAGCACCTGGAATGTCTCCTCTGCACCTGATAATAGACAGCAGGAGCACATTAATGTCCTCAGCCTCCTTCAGCACCTGAAATGTCTCCTCTGCACATGGTTCTAGACAGCAGGAGCAAATTAATGTCCTCAGGCTCCTTCAGCACCTGAAATGTCCCCTCTGCACCTGATAATAGACAGCAGGAGCAAATTAATGTCCTCAGCCTCCTTCAGCACCTGAAATGTCTACTCTGCACCTGTTAATAGACAGCAGGAGCAAATTAATGTCCTCAGCCTCCTTCAGCACCTGGAATGTCTCCTCTGCACCTGATAATAGACAGCAGGAGCACATTAATGTCCTCAGCCTCCTTCAGCACCTGAAATGTCTCCTCTGCACCTGTTAATAGACAGCAGGAGCATATTAATGTCCTCAGCCTCCTTCAGGACCTGAAATGTCTCCTCTGCACCTGTTAATAGACAGCAGGAGCAAATTAAGGTCCTCAGCCTCCTTCAGCACCTGAAATGTCTCCTCTGCACCTGTTAATAGACAGCAGGAGCAAATTAATGTCCTCAGCCTCCTTCAGCACCTGAAATGTCTCCTCTGCACCTGTTAATAGACAGCAGGAGCAAACTAATGTCCTCAGCCTCCTTCAGCACCTGAAATGTCTCCTCTGCACATGGTTCTTGACAGCAGGAGCAAATTAATGTCCTCAGCCTCCTTCAGCACCTGAAATGTCTCCTCTGCACATGGTTCTTGACAGCAGGAGCAAATTAATGTCCTCAGCCTCCTTCAGCACCTGAAATGTCTCCTCTGCACATGGTTCTTGACAGCAGGAGCAAATTAATGTCCTCAGCCTCCTTCAGCACCTGAAATGTCTCCTCTGCACCTGATAATAGACAGCAGGAGCAAATTAATGTCCTCAGCCTCCTTCAGGGCCTGAAATGTCTCCTCTGCACATGGTTCTTGACAGCAGGAGCAAACTAATGTCCTCAGCCT